>JALIZH010022098.1:0-13410 GCA_030522465.1 Rhipicephalus appendiculatus | reverse complement strand
CAATATTTTGCCTGTCTAACACTAGTGGTGCTTGTTTTTTGGGAGTCTAAATGCACAGTTGCTCTAATATTTTGTGGTAGGAATAAGCTATACGCGCATGAAGGGATAATTCAAGCGTAAAAACAAGCATACCTTCGCTCCCATGACAGTCACTTATACTATGTTTATACGTATAAGGGCGTCTTTCGTTAGGTGCCCTTAAAACGTCCTAAAGTGGATTTTTGAAAGGTGCTTTTTATTTTACTTTACCTGACGTTCTCCTGACGAAAGGCCGCGTTTACGCGCAAGGAACGGGTCGTTTGTGAATATGGGCACGAGCTTCAAGGATAAGCACTAGCAGCCCCGACTGACGACTGTGATATATAAGCAAACGGTTCCAAACAAAACGACAATTTCGCGCAGCACGTTCACAATGATTGTGCTGTTATTTTTAGCATTCCAATATTAGGATTTCCGACGGCTTTACGTCATCGGAGAACCCAGAGTTATGTAAAGGTAATTATGTAGAGGGGCGCGTCGCGCACGTCGTGCGACCGGATGCGTGCCAGCATTGGTGAAACCGGTGAAACCACCTAAGGTGCAATGCAAAACGTCAGGCATATGATATTTACCCATGATTTACTGCGGACACACTTTTGCTAAGTTACTGCACGTTACACGAACGGTGCGATTTTGTGAATTAAGAAGCTGCAGAAAAATATGTGTATGTTATAGCGCATTTGCTTTGTGTCAGACGTGACACCGAGATGAAAAGGTTTTCGTGTCATTTGAACTACGTATACAACACGCGAAAAAGCAATCACGGTTATTCATGGTACATTCGACTGGTCGTTTTGGAGCGCTCCGCAGGCGCTGAAAAAATTATGTAAAATAGCAACTAACCGTTGCTACTAACATTATCAGGTCAAAACATGATCAGGAAGGAGAAACATGACGTGCAAAACAGCTTGTTCTCGTTGAAGTGTTTTAAAGCTGTTGAATTCAACACTTTCAAACACAGTCACAGCGCTCTCAAACGACCTGTCGAATGGACCATCAGATTTTGTATCGCGCATCCGCGTGAGGGGGGATGAAATGTCAACGCCGCACGATAGAGCAAAACGCGTCTAGTTGTACCAAGCGAGAAGTAATAAACCGCATGGTTCACAGCAGACTCGCTTTTGTATTAAAAAATATAGTTTAGGCTGAATAGAAACATTCATTAAGCTCCGGATGCAAGTACGCGAAAAAGCCGCCAGGCCTGCACGGAACGCTCAGCACAGTCACAGCGAAAGCTGGGAGAGCACCATGTCTAAAACCCGTTGCAATCTATCTTGGGGCTACTAATACAAGTACGCTTGCAAGGTACCCACTACTCCATTAATTCATTCAGTGGCTGATGACGACGAAGAATTATGTCTGAGCCCTTTGTAATGGGTTGGAATCATTCAACGACCCCCCTCGTAATGCAATTCATATTGTGTTACGCCTGGTTACACAAGTTACATTCTGTGACGCCTGGTTGTCGTTTCACTCTTCCGCCACGTTATATTGCGCATGTTAACGCGGTTCCTTCCCGACATAATGCTTGGATAGGGTTTTCGTGCGCCAATCGAGCGCAGGCATGGCTCCGTGGTAGAACACTGGGCTGGCACGGAGCGGACCCAGGTTCGAACCCCGTTCCATCGTGAACATTTTTCTTAAAGTTTTTTTCTTATTTCGTGCGATAGCGGTTACGGACACCGGCGGCGGCGGCGGCGGACAACTAGGGCACCCTTGTTGTGATCTCATAACAGCTTTCGCTGTAAAACGTTCGTGAATGCATGATGTGCATTATCATATTGAGGGTCACAGGCACGGTGATAGAATAGACAGGTGGCCAAACGCGCCGCTTCACCAATGCATTGCGCGCGTCAGGAAATTGCTCGAGTTGCCGCCCTTTTTCCGCAAGGTGGCAGTAGGGGTACTCTACGCCGATTTCGCCGTTCCGGCCCCTTTGAAAGGACGTGGCCGGTGTGCGTAGCGAGCATTTAGACTGCATTTTTACGTCTCCGGCTTTTCAAGAAGACCTTCGCGGTGCAGTGCTGCACACCGGATACGTCTTGAATAATTCTGAAGAGTTACCGTCGCTTAGAACTGGCTTTTCGCGGGGATTTGCACTTGCAGTACGTGTGTCACGAACGATAGCAGACGACGCTCTGTGTGTGCCTCGCGCCTTCGTGCGACGGTGATTTTACGTACGTTAGTTTATTGCTTCATTTCGTCATTTTGCTGGATACAGATTGGTTCTGAAAACATTGCCGTGAGTAACGCGTCATTGCCAAGTGAATCTCGTTTGAAGCAAAGATCTTTTCGAAATGTTCACGATCAAGCCAACCTGTTTCTTCCTGATTGCAGTATGGACGAGAAAGCTTTTAATGAATGTACAAATATGCACGAATGGTATTTCCTCCCAAAACTACTGCTGACAGACACACACATGGAGCGTAACACGTACATTTCGTTGCAGCCAGATGATCATAAATTAACGGCGTCCGTAAGCCAAGCTCTTCATGCAATAGCGTGAAAACCAAATAGTTTTTTTTACTCTGAACCCTCGCCGGTAGAGATTTTTAAGCTTCTAAGAAAAGAAATATATGTGCATCCGCTGCAATGGGCACTGTGTCAGTCTTGTCGAGAGTACCCGTGTCGATTAGAAAATTTTAAGCCCCGTAAAGCCTGATACATTTACTTCTGTCCGAGAAGTTGGCAGACAGCCACTGCAAGCTATTAAAAACACAAACAACGTTTTATAACCCCGAAAATAGGTGTAGCAACCGGCCTTCACAGCACTGCGAAAGCTTGTGATGAGCTTCTTCCGGCGCAGAAGCCCGTCGCGAACCTAGTGGCGGCAGCGAGCAACGAAACGCGCTCCCGGCGCTCGTTTCGCACCTGTCATATTCTACCACTGTGGTCACAGGCAGACCTCACCTGAACAACTTGACAAAGAATTCCGCCGCATCTGTATCACTTGCGGTAAATTTCAATGACAGATAGATGAGACAAATATATAAGACAGCGCATTTGCTTATCGCAGCGTTAGGACGCGGGTTTGAGCTATTTCTAGCAACGTACACGGCATTTTTCAGTTGATAAGTCGATACCGAAACTAAAACTAAGGTGGTGGTGGCGCCCAGATCGCCATGTCACTGTTTTTTGTTTTTTTCTTTCCTGAGATATGGCGGCGTCTTGCGATTCATGTGTACCATGGAGGAAGGAATACTAAGGAGAGGCCCTAACGTCATATTTGCGAAGTCTCCACATCGCTAACAACTGCATCGCCTCCTAGCGAAGGAGCAGCTAAACACTTCGCGATTGCCGCCGCGTCGTTAGCGAGCGCATGCGCGCATCGAGGGAGTCGAGAAACTTTTTCGCCGTGGAAGCGGCGTCGGCGGCGCAGTCGATTCGCATATAATGACCCTTCTGTGTGTTTCTTAAAGGGGCCCTCTAACGCTTCAAAACATCGGTGCTGACCGCATCAACATGTAGTGGCGCTCGCCAGAACTATTGCGGGCGGAAATGACGATAGATGGCAGAGGCCTGTGATTGGATAAATGTAATGTTAGATGTAAATGCGGCGTTGCATCAAAATAAAGAATATTATTGCATTCCTTTTTTCTTTAGCGTACTTTTTCACTGAACGCGGAATAGACTAAAGAGACAGCGCCCGTCCTTGTTTCGCCGTTTGTTGTGTCGTTTTAGCGCTGCGTATTCTTATGGATTCGTACCAACGAGCTCGCCTCAACACCCTGTTAAGACTAAAGCTCTCCGAACTTTTCAACTTGAAAACGTACTGGAGGAAATGCGCCGGGAACGCTCGAGGCGCAGTTGTTTGAAGAAACTGAATGTAACAGCACTGACAGAGACGCCGTCGCAACAAGATAGATCACTAAAACTACAAAAAATTATAGAGGCGTTCGCGAGCTGCCTTGTTTCGCACGTGCGGTTCACTCTTGAAGCACCATATTTTTTGTTACCTTCGCAACGGCGTCTCAATACGTTGGAATTAACGGGCAATATGGCATGCAAGCTTCCTGTACGTAAGAGATTTCAGTTCATTTCATTGGCGAGTCACCCGACGTCACAGAGCGAGGGAAACGTGGTCAGGTGACCCCGCCAAAAACCGAGTTGAGGGCAGGCGTCCATTTTATTGTATTTTGAATTTTCTAGGCTGAATAACTTCGGAATGTGTGCCCCTATCACTACCGTTTTTGCTGCACTAATTTCTTCAGAATTCAGTCCACACAACCCACTAGTAAAATATTTAAAACAATGAGGTCTTGAAAAGTGTTGGAGGGCCCCTTTAAGAAAGCTAAGCAATCCCCAGCTGTTGCGTTTACTCGGTGCAAATCGCGTGCACTCCGGAAAGTACCTGGTGTCACTTTTCATGTGTACGTACATTCGCTTCATTGTTCATCACTAATTCATGGTATTTACACGCGAAGCTCTCGACTGTACGCTCTACTGGTTCTTATTCATTGTGTCAACTCAGGAACACACGTGACCTTTTGTTTTTGGAGTCTGACGTGCCGCGCATAACATGCGCCGAAGGCATCGTATGCGTTTTAGGGGTTGTGTCGTTCATACGGAAGTGCAATAAACTTTTGTTGTTCTCGGAATACGTGCTGTATATGTTGTGCGCTGTGCGCTCGCTGCGTACTAGTTGTGTGCGCACATTGAATTGCAAACTTTATATGCACGATCGCGAAAACAACACTGCGGTGTCCTCTTTTCCACGTAAAGTTACGTCAAATACTCGGTTGGCGTTGCGCCGAAGAGCTACTAATCGGCCTGTAGTTCGGGAATTCGGGCTACGAGAAAGGAAAAGAAAGGTCTTACTCCCAGCAGAACGCATAAGTCACTGCCGGGTGAGTTCGAATAGGATGATGCAGGGGCCGAATGTTTTTGATTACGACACGTACCGGTACTTTCTGTGCTGTTGCACAAAAACCGTCCACGAAGAATTTCAGCACGCAGAGCTCGGATCTGCCATGCACGAGCAGCCTGGTAAACGATGCTCGCAACATTTTGCTGCATCCAAACCGCACAGTACGCGCTAGTTTACGCCGGGACTACGAATCCGCGCAGAAGCGAGCCAACGCGGAGAACACGCCGCTGGGCGTCTGCTGTTTTGTTTGCCCCATACCAGTTTGTTTGCCCCATAAATTTGACGTCACTGCCGCCACACTTTTCGCAATGCATTGGGATACGATAGGGCCTCTCCTGAGTTTTCCTTCCTCCATGATGTGTACTTCGTGGTGTCGAGTTTGTTCTTGCGGGTGATTATTACTGCGCTGCATCGCGTTGTGTGGTGCGGTTACTGACGTAAGCGCAAGTTCTTCAGCGAGTAATAGGCGCTTTTAGCTGACCGTATTTCGCCTCCCGCTCCGCTCAGTCAGCTGGTGGTGGGGCCACTGCGCACGCGCCAGACGGTCAGCGCTGAGCGTGTGACCGGACCGTCGCCGCCGGCGGCCTGTACCGAGCGAGAGGTCACGTGACACGAGGAGAAACAACCAGAATTGCAGCCGCTTGTGCCGCGAGTCTGCGTTGCTCGGAAAACGTATCGGTTGTTCGGCCAACACGCAAGCCCCGATGGCACTTCAGGATACACGAGGATTTGTGCCTTCTCAAAGTCGTCGCAGACAATCCTTTTGCAAATCCGCGCATGTGAGATGACATTTTACGAAACGTCATTGCAGCGATACATCGGGAGCTGACACTTCGGGCAATAAAGGAGCGCCTCGAGCTGCGTCTCTGGTACTTCCGACAACAGGACTCCGCAAACATTCGTAAGTAAGTGATTTCATGTGCAATAGCCACAATTTCGTTTTTAACAGCAGCCACTCTCCCACCTACTCAAAACGCTCCTTAAACTTTCCACAAGGCAACACGGCGAACGCGCTGCCTCAACGCCGCGCGTTTGAAACGCGTTTGTGCTGCTTGATTGTAGTCCAGCGCCAAGCCAAGGTGACAAAAACAAATTAAGAAAAAGCTCGCGCGTCGAGCTAGGTGGCGTTGGTCGAGCACTCGCAAGCATAATGCCAAAATAAATAAATTCATGCTGTTTTAAAACATAATTTCCTTTCTTGCTGTAAGATAAGTACAACTTTGTATTTGCCTTTTCAAGATACTTATGACTTTCATGCACTGATGGCGTCGCGCTTTACTTGACCGAAAGACGCTTGGCTAAAACCAACAACGCGCGTGGCGCTCCGGTAACGTCGAGCATTTGAGCGGAACGCGAACGGACCGCAGAATCGGACAGCTAAAAAGCGCCTAATAGGCGCTTTTAGCTGACCGCTTCTGCGGTCCGTTCCCGTTCCGCTCAATGATACCGGAGCGCAACGCGCGTTGCTGGTTTTAGCCAAGCGTCTTTCGGTCAAGTCAAGCGCGACGCCATCAGCGCGTTTCAAACGTCCGGCGTTGAGGCAGCGCGTTCAGTGCATCAGTGCACAAACCCGGCGACGGTCCGGTCACACGCTCAGCGCTGACCGTCTGGCGCATGCGCAGTGGCCCCACCACCGGCTGGCTGAGCGGAGCGGGAAGCAAAATATGGTCAGCTAAAAGCGCATTTTATTGCAGTATGCGTTGTCGCCTAAGTAAATCGGTTAACGTGTTGGTACTGCATGCTGTTGCAGTTGTGTCGATTGTACTCGCGCGCGACATTTGTCTAGAGCGTAATCGGTAAATTTTTTAAGTTATCGCTTGCGCGCACGCACTTCTCTACGCTAAAATTAGCTGAAACGAAGTTCAACAGAATGCGTTGGCGGGCTAGTTGGTGAGAATCCATAATGCTTTTTTAGCGCAAAAAACGACACCACAAGAAAGAAGACGGAACACAGCGCTGTGTTCGGTCTTCTTTCTTGTGGGGTCGTTTTTTGCGCTAAAAAAGCATTATAGCTGAAAGGAGGCAACATTTTTGTCATGCACACCATTGCCATGCGTTTTGTACATGCAGTTTACACTTGTCAAGTCCTCCGTGGTAGTGTAGCGGTTACGGTGCTCGGCTGCTGACCCGAAGGTCGCGGGTTCAATTCCGGCCGCGGCGGGCGCATTTCAATGGAGGCGAGAGGCCCGTGTAATGTGCGATGTCAGTGCATGTTAAAGAACGCCAGATGGCCAACATTTCTGGAGCCCTCCAGGACGACGTCCCACATAATCATATCGTGGTTTTGGGATGTTAAACCCAAACAATTATTAAATTATATTTACACTTCTCAACTTACCTGGAGTAACGCAGTGAAACCGAAGGTTCAACATTCATTTATTTTACACGAGCTCTAAAGGAAAAAATAATATTCGGCCACCGTCTTCTTCTGTGAACCATGAATCGCTACAGTGGGAGAAACAACGCCTTTCAAGGCATATTATTCTTTAAGCGAGCATTTTGTGCATTAAGTAACGTGACCCGCGAAAGCGTTTAGAATAACACTCATGGACACTGTTTATCGTCTTTCCAGCTATAGCGAATGTAGTAGATTTGCTGAAAATGCAATTTCAGCAGCATGAGACAGTATTTAGTACGGTCGGTTTGACCCATTTTGTATCCTTCATGCATGTTGAACTAATTTGACTAGCCGTACTCTCAGCTGATTTTTTCAGTCCGCCGCGGGGGGAGCAGTGGTTATGGTGCACCGCTGCTCACCCAAAGGTAGGGGTTCAATCCCGGCTGCGGCGCTCACATTTCGATAGAGGCGAAATGCTGAGGCCTGTGTTCTCTGCATTGTCAGTGCGAAAAACACCAGACGGTCGAAATTGCTGGAGCCATCCGCCTCGGCGTCTCTCATAATCGTAGCACGGTTTCAAGACGTGAAACCCTAGATATTATTATCAGCTGAATTTTCAATTTATTTCGGCACTGTACGTGCGTTCGGGCATTGAAGTTACGCGCGACATCAGTATTGGAAAATTCGTGAGCACAGGGTGTCTCAGGCACCCCGTGTTCACGAATTTTTCATCTCTTCAAGCTTCCATCTTACCCTCAAACTCTGCCTTTTTTGGATTGGTATTACTCGTTTCCTAATTTCCGCAGCCGAATAGCGCGTAGTAAGTTCTCATCACTGTGTTTACATGCTAGTCATATATGCAAAATCATTTATAGGTTATTCGTGCTCTACAGATGGTGGAAAAGGTGGGCTGCAGTTTACCATGACTCTAGCGAGTATCATAAAGCAGCATTATTGTCGTGCCCACTAACTAAAGCTCAGGCTATATTAGGGAACGATAAAGTTTAGTTTTCACGTGGATAAAGTATGCTGTAAATATGGTTGCACATTGTGTATGTGGCTAAAGACAAAAATAGGCCACCGTGCATCTAAGGTAGATAATATGGCACTTCCATGGCTTGTTTGGTTCAACGTGCAGCTTGACCCAGACGAGGAATGGAGTGTCATCGAATTCTTGTTTGCTCATCTGTGCAACACGGCACGTTCCACCGAACATGTTCATGTACCAACTCGCCCAACTTGCCGTGTAAATCCACTGACATGACACAGTGCAATACTGGCATGTTGAGCTTTGTTGGATGTAAACAGACATCTAGACCACAGAAACTGCGCAAAAACTCGCCAATTTTCATCAATGTACATGCTGTGAACATTCAATCAATAGAAGCCATGTGAAAGTGTATTGAGCAATAATCGCATGAACCATGAGACTTCAAAAATTACACATAACATTTATTAACATTTCCTTAGATGGGTAATTGTCGAAGGCACGCTATAGTATGCGGCTCGTGGGGATGTTTTGTGTTATTAGTGAAATAATAAATTCTTCGAGCTGTTATTTTCTAACATATAAGTTAAACAGTGCATAATGTGTTAGTGCCTTGGGCAGGCAAGTTAAAAATATCCCTGTATTTGTCTGAGCCATTTATTATTCAATGTAAGGTTTGCGTGAGACGACGCCTCCTTGGCCTAAGCTCCGAGTTGACTTGCAACAGCCTTATTACACAACTTTCTCTCAAAGCCTGTCCTACCGACTTTATTGGCAACAAACCAGATCGAATCTTTGGCAATGCTTTAACAAAGAAACTGTTGCAGCCTGCTCCTGTCCTGGTGAAGCTGGTGATGACCGCATGTAGCCAATGCTGATGTGAACCTGAGTAATGAACAAATGCAGGTAGGCCAAGGCTCTGTTGTAGACAATTTTGACATTATTGTTGCCACAGAAAAAGCTTTTGCAATTTATTTTTGTGCCTGCTCACATGTGGTGAGGTTCAGTAAGTTTCGTCTGCTCCACATGAGCAAAGGAACATATAGGAGTGCTGATGTAGTGTAGGAATCTCCTTGAATGCATAGAACATATGTTCCACATGTCAGCATCCGATTTCAAATGCATTTAGTTCTAAAGCTACTAAAGTGCGTCGTTTGATATCCAAGTTAAGCTTAATCTATAAAAGCAATCTACCTCAGGCACCAGAACTTGTCAAGCCTAGAAACCAGTTACAGTGTTGCGTTGTTCATATATTCATGTGTAACAGGCAATATTCCAGTTTTGATGTGCATGTTTAGTAATACCACTGCCCATAATCGCTGTATCGATTCAAGGAAATAGGCCCTGGTACAGCAGAGACTTGTGTGTTATTGCTACAGCGTCGTAGTGAAGGTAGCACAGAATGACAGACACATACACACCATGAAGGGGCATAGCCAGAATATCTTTTAGTGGTTGTGATCCAGCCTTACTTTACATGTGTTTGTGCATGCATTTGTATGTGTGCGTGTTTGTATCACATACAGCACTTTAAAATTTTGATGGCATTCGAAATTCCCGTCCAGCTATGCCAATTACACCATTGCTTGTGATGTTTTCTCGCGTCGGACTCTACAGCGCTCGCGCTTTGCTTGCGTAGCGTTGCTGTGCTCAGCGTGTCCCATCATGCAAGAAGGGAGACGGGCACATCGCGTTCCATTCTAACTGACCCCGTCTCAATGGGTACAGGCGTTCGCCAAACACACTTTGGAATTTACAAAGTGTCCTTCAATTTTCTCTTTACTCGTGGAACATCACATGGGGCTCGGAATAGCCATACCAGTGGTGACGTCACGAGGTGCTTCCAACTCAGATGAGCACTCATGCTTACCTTAAAACCAAATTAAAATATCTTAGCTAACATCTGGTACTAAAAATTGGTAGAAGTGCCGCGTAATCAGGTCAATGAAAAAATGCAAACATCTTCATGTTTCAATTTTGGTGTCAGGGCGCCTTTGAGCTTTTGGTTGAAAAGAATGCAACTGGTTTCATTCATGTTATTTCTCCATATTGCAGCAAAAGCAGTTCATTTGTTTTTGTTTCATTTTGCTGTATCATGCCTGGAAAAGTACTTCAAGGCACACCACAGCCCGGCTGCGCCACCTCAAGGAAACTGCCTGGCTGTCATCTGCAAGCTCCTAAGAAGTTACTTTATGAAGCAAGCCCGCAATGGCATCTGTGTTAGGCATCACAGCACGGAGAACTAAAAAACACAAGTCTTTCGTGCAACATACATTCATTTATTCCGACGCTTGTCTGTGCTTTCACGTGGCTGCATCTTTGGCCACGTGAAAGTACAGACAAGCTTGTTAAGATCAATGGTAGAAGGTAGTCTATAATGACGCTGCGAAGTGCAATGTTTATTTTTTTTCAATTAATTCAGAGTTCGGCCTTGACTCGGGCGTCCAACACCTATCATCTACCTGTCTGCCCGTCCCTCAGCCTACCCCTTACCGTCCACCCATCATCTGTCCCTTACTCCCACCATCTGCCCATCGTCCACCATCCACTCGTCACCTGTCCATTACTCCCACCATCCACCATTTATCGACCATCTACCCATCGTCTGTCCATCACCCACCGTCCGTCCATCCACCCACCATCTGCCCACCGTCCGGCCACCATTACCCAGTACCATAATCCACCTGGATGGTGGGTGGTGGGTCCCATCATGCCCACCATTGGGCAAATTTTCAATAGGGGCGCCACACAATGCGAATTGCGTAACGAGTGGGTGGCCTTATACTTCCATCTGATTACATGGCTAAGCCATAATTCCTCATCGTCTTCAGTCCCGCATCAACAAAGTGCTCATAATACCCAACATACGTGTACTGGGTACCGCGCTTCTCCGTAGAATAATGAATGATGTTGTAATGGGTGCCTACCTACCTCGCCAAAAATCATGATTTCTGGCATATAAGTTGCCATGCAAGTGGACTTTCATAAATAGTGGTTGCTCCCAGATATAGAAACCATCGTGAGAGCGCAACTAACAACGACACACAAGAAGGAGAGACAGACGAGAAGAGGCGCACAGGTGCGCCTGTTCTCGTCTGTCTCTCCTTCTTGTATGTCGTGTTTAGTTGCGCTCTCACGATGGTTTCTATGTCAAAGCACCAACTCGCCCAACAGTCAACTCTTCTGAAGCTCCCAGATAGTTTACAAAATGGCTATAGAAAGGCCGCTCTTCCGGCTGTCGATATGATTGTGCCGCACGTTCCACTCAGGCCTGTCGCATTTCATCAGAACAGATGACATACAAATTTCAAGCGATGCTTTTCGGCATTTATAACGAACCTGCTGCAATTAAGTGCATGATGCACACTTTTCTAGCAGCCCTCACATAAAATGCTTGCTTGTGTTACTTGGATGAAGGGGTGGTATTTTCACCGGACTTTCCTACTCACGTTAATCAAACGGAGCCCGTCCTATATTGTCTGGCTGCATCTCGCCTCCAATTGATCTTGAAAGATTTACTTTGAGGCACGCGAGCTGACAATTTCCAGACTTGTTCAGTTATGTGATAGCGGTGCCAATTGCGACAAACTGCGCCAAGGAACGAAACCTTGCTACAACCTGCAACATTTAGGCAAAAATTTCACACTTAAGCGGCAAGCGTGAGCCAAAAGGGCATTTTTGTAGCCATTTGCAGAAACGCAATACAGCGGACATTCGATATAACCGATTTATTCATCCAAATATTAAGTTTTTGTGCGCAAGGTTTTTCCAAGCAGCCCAAGCGACCGAAGCATGGCAGCCGATTGCCTCCGCGACAAAGGGAATAGTCCCACTCATGCTCTGCGCCATTCTCGCCGGCGTCGGGCTCACGTAAAAACCAGTGTGCAATGCCTGCTGTTTCTTGAAGGCTGGTGTGCATGCGCTTTTTGATTAGGCACTGCCTTATAAATTTGGACAGGCCTATCGAATCAATTCAGCGGTTATTCTTGTCTATGATAGTCAAATGCAGCCTTGTACTTCATTGGTTACATGAATTAGAGTAAGAGATAGCAATCTTTCTTTGTTTGTTTTCTACAAAAATTCGCAGTACTGTATCTTCTAATTACTTTTAAGGAGTGGTCACGCAGAGTGCTTGTTTGAGTAAGATAAGCCAGTTTGGATTGATGAACCTTGGCACAGTGCTGTGAAATTTTGATGGGAAGACAGAGAGTTGCAGTATATGCATACGGATGTCTCGGTTCTAGCTTCTCGACTGCGGCAAAAAATCATGTTAAATAGATTCTCAAATGGGATGCGGAGCCATCCATTACCACGAAATTCATTCACTCAGATAGTCCTTCAGGTAGAAATGACCAGTTGCTTAACAAACCCTGCATTTGCCCCCCAAATTAGCTCCCTAACGATTATCTCCGAAAAGCACGACATCATTTACCTAAACATATGACACATTCCTAGGCTGCACTAAAAGCAGGAGCGTCATTGCAATAGTTCCTTTCTATAATAAAGAAAATTGCGTAGAATATCTACGCAGCCTGTGCTTTCATAGAGTAAATAAATAAAGCATCGTATAAAACCTAATTTATTACAAATATGAAGTGTATTATGGGCGCTTGTCAGGTGACCGACGGTCGCGGGGCTGACGACTGAAGGTTGAGAGAGAAAGAAAAAAACGCTTCTACGTAAGTCGCCAGTTAGTGAATGGGGGACGGTCCCTTGTTCCAGGCACCCTCTGGCCTAGACCATCCGCCGGGCCCACGCGACGAGCTGGCGTTGGTCGACCAGGTCCTGCTTGGAGATCGCAACCCCCCACGCTTCACTGAGCAGAAGAGCGTCTTGCTGGGCGAGTTGGTAATACGACATCATAAATGAAGCTCAAAAAACCACGGACACAGAAAAAGGGCACACATACATAAACTGAAGTTTATTGATTAACATACACACATATATACTCAAGGACCTAGACACGTGATGGGAGAAAAAAAACCTTTCGCTCCATTGCAGGGACTGCGCGCAGCCGCAGTCCCTGCAATGGAGCGAAAGGTTCGAGCATGGTGGTCCACCCAAAGAGGCCCTGCTGCGCGAATTTGCTGCTCCAAAGAGGGGTTTGATCTGCTAAAGAAGGTGTGACAAAATGGCTTCAGTCGATCACATCACTGCATGTGTCGAAGCGCCATGTTC
>JALIZH010022097.1:67500-110369 GCA_030522465.1 Rhipicephalus appendiculatus | reverse complement strand
CCAAAATCGTGTCAGTACTCCTTGGACAGCTCGCTCCTTTCGCAAACGGGGCCCCTGCAGCGAACGAAGTGACCTTTGTGCGCTCTGTAACCTTAGCAGTTTGTACGTCGTCGTACAAACTGCTACAGGTTACAGAGACGCCTGGCGCGATCCTACGATTCTGCTACGGAAAATTACATGCGTTGCAACATTTTCGAGCACTGGCATGGCGGGCTTGCCGTGCAGAAGGCCTGTGTTCGATTACAGTCGAACCTAAAAAAATATTGTTTACGAAATGTGGTATTTCAATGTAGAGTGAAGTGAAGCCGGCCGACCAGTGGGAAAACACACTTACGATAGAAGTTTCGCAAATTCGGTGCCACATGTGGTGCAAGTATCATGTTCATTCGCAGCTTGCAACTTCCGGTACCGTTGTCTTCGGTGATGGTACTTCCATGTGTGCTTTCTTAATGACACTCCATTCACCCATGTCTTAAAGCCTTAAAAACTGACGCTGACCGCAGCGCACGAACAGTGGAACAACTCACGACAGCTCAAGTAAAAATCAGGTTAATAAAAATCATGGTTCGAAACCGCCACCGAAGCCAGGTATTCTGCGTGGCAGTCACGTATTCTACCAGAGAGCCATGACAGCGCATGACACCGCTTCAAAAAGGCCCCCATGCAGTCGCCATGTCGAGCAAGAAGTCACTTTAAGAGGGGTAATATTGCGTGGCAAAAGCATGTGAATTGCGTAACGAGTGGATAGCTGAAAACTGCCGACCTCTTACAATATATAATTAGTCGTTATCATCATCAACCATAACATCAACAAAGACGTAGGTGGCCTAATGTCAAATTACCACCCTCGCGTTTTGGAAGGAAGAAAAAGAAAAAGAAGGAGGAGATTCACGGAAGGATTTACTGAAGAGGCAAAGAAGGAGAAAAGACTCTCGCACTGATATTTGTCATGGCGTTTTTCACTGGTCGATCCAGAGCAGTTATTTTTCCCTGCGGCGACGAATCCGGGTTTCAGTGGCCAATTTCGACTGGGCTCGTGCTATTTCGGACTAAACGTCTCCACGCCGGATCGTTCTCACTTGCTCCGGCAACGAGGCACGGATTCGGGCGGAAGTAGGCCGTGTTGACCCACGTCACATCCGTCGTCGTGTCTTGTGTTGGGCACAACATCCGGTACCGGCTTTGCGAAAGGAGGGACATTTTTCGAGGGGCTCGTTTCTTTGTTAGACGCGACTAATGAAACTAACAGACAGTTTAGCCAAGGAAAGCGTAGGGGGACATTGTTGTTTTTTTTTTGTTCTTTTTTAACTGCAGTGTACTAGTTTCGATCTAAATTGAAACAAATTAAAGCAAAAAAAAAAAAAGCCGGCAGATCCCACGAACTGTGGGAATCGATGTAATGCGAAGCAGCCAGGAAGGAGCAAGTCATGCTTTACATAATTTGCATGTCATGTTTTAAATGTTAGGACCTGTCATTTGTGTTCGTCATACAGTCACGCCGCGCAATACCAATTTTGGTGCATATGAAGCCTAGCGAACTGGACGCAAGCGCACCATGAGCGTGGCATGTAAATGGCGTTGTAGATGACATGCATGCCAAGATTTTAATGTTACCACCTGCCACTTATGTTCCTTATACCAAATTTGGTGTATACAAGCTAACGAAACGGCCGCGAGCGCGCCATGAGCGTGGAATGCAAGTCATGTTGCTCATGACATGTCATGATTTCCATATTACCACTTGTCATTTATGTTCGTCATACAGTCATGTCACTCAATACCAAATTTGGTGTATCTCAAACTAACGAAACGGCCGCGAGCACGCCATGAGCGTGGCATGCGAGTCATGTCGCACATGACAAGTCATGATTTCCATATTACCACTTGTCATTTATGTTCGTCATAGAGTCACGTGACTCAATACCAAGTTTGGTGTATATGAAGCTAACGAAACGGCCGCGAGCGCGCCATGAGCGTGGTATGCAAGTCATGTCGCACATGACAAGTCATGATTTCCATATTACCACGTGTCATTTATGTTCGTCGCCATATGTCACTCAATACCAAATTTGGTGTATCTCAAGCTAACGAAACAGCCGCGAGCACGCCATGAGCGTGGCATGCAAGCCATGTCCCACATGACAAGTGATGATTTCCATATTACCACTTGTCATTTATGTTCGTCATACACTCATGTCCCTCAATACCAAATTTGGTGTATCTCAAGCTAACGAAACAGCCGCGAGCACGCCATGAGCGCGGCATGCAAGTCATGTCCCACATGACAAGTCATGATTTCCATATTACCACTTGTCATTTATGTTCGTCATACAGTCATGTCACTGAATCCCAAATTTGGTGTATATCAAGGTAACGAAATGGCCGCGAGCGCGCCATGAGCGTGGCATGCAAGTCATGTCGCACATCACAAGTCATGATTTCCATATTACCACTTGTCATTTACGTTCGTCATACAGTCACGTCACTCAATCCCAAATTTGGTGTATATCAAGCTAACGAAACGGCCGCGAGCGCGCCATGAGCGTGGCATGTAAATCATACTTTTCATGACAAGTTATTCATCATTTTCATGATATGACCAGCCATTTATGGTCGTCATAAAGTCATGTTATGCCATACCAAATTCGGTATAAATCCCATTAACGATACGGCCAGGCGAGCACAAAGTCGTAGGCGGCTAGATAGCTAGCTAGCTAGATAGACAGATAGATAGATAGATAGATAGATAGATAGATAGATAGATAGATAGATAGATAGATAGATAGATAGATAGATAGATAGATAGATAGATAGATAGATAGATAGATAGATAGATAGATAGATAGACTTCGCATTTAACAAAACTCACCCCTTCCGTAGGTGGAATCTCAACCCTCAACCTTCGAATCATTTGTTCGCACATGTTCGCGAACTTCCTGTGCGCATAGGCGTGCGCAGGGTTCCCCATAAGATGGGGAAGGTCTCACCGCAGCCTCCCCCCTCCACCGCTCCTGTTGTACGAGTTCTAAAGCAAAAAGCGTGAGACACCAGAACACATAATTTTAGAGTGTTCCACATTCGTTGCGCAGCGAGCACTGCTCACGAAGGAATATGGACTTATTGGACTTAAGTGCAGGACCCTTGACGATTGCCTGTTCCCGGGAGGATGTGCAACTAGGCGTGACCAGGCCCATCGAGCCCTACTAACTTTAAAGAAAACCGATTTGGCCTCGCGTTTATAGACATTGTTCCATGTGACTACTTATTTGTGTATACGTCTGTGTTATTTGTTTTGTTTGTTTTTAGATGCGAAGCATCTTATGCTCGGGGGCTATGTCCGTCCCTAACGCGTCCCTCCCGCGTCCGGCGACCCTCGCCCGGCCACTTTCATGAAGTAGGGAAGCACCCATTATGCGAACCAGAACGCTGTAGTAATATGAAGGCCGTCAACCACAACCCCAGTCATCAGAGTCATGGCCGAGAGCACAGAGAGGCTGCTTAGCAATGGCTAGGCAGGTGGTGTCTGTCGCCCAGGTTGACCCCATTCCTTGATCTTGCTTGCATGTGTTTGGAGGGGGCTTAGTCCGTCCCTCCTTCCCGCGTCCCACACCACCACAGCGCATGCGCGTCGCCTCCCCCCTCTCTCTCCTCTCCTACGCTCACCCCCCTTTCTCTCCTCTAGGAATCCTCTACTCTACGGAGCGTCCCACACCCTCCACAGCGCATGCGCGTCCCCTCCCTCTATCCGCTCCTACGCTCACCCCCTTTCTCTACTCTAGGAATCATCTACTCTACGGAGCGGCGCCCGCGTCCCACACCCCCACAGCGCATGCGCGTCCCCTCCCTCTATACTCTCCTACGCTGACCCCTTTCTCTACTCTAGGAATCATCTACTCTACGGAGCGGCTCCCGCGTCCCACACCCTCACAGCGCATGCACGTCCCCTCCCCTCTCCTACGCCCCCCCCCCCCCCCGCGTCCTTTCCTCTAGGAATCCTCTACGGAGCGGCGTGAACGACAGGTGGTGTGACAGCTGCGTACTCCGCTGGGGGCGCCACGGTAGTTCCGCGGCATGAAAATGACGGAGCGCGCGCGCCTCATTCTCTCTCCTGCGCAGGGCCGCGATGAGCGCCCGGACCACTGCCGTGAAATGAGAGCGGCGACGTTCCTCCCGCTCAAGCTAATTATCTCCCCGCTGCTTCGCATCCACACATGGTTCCCTTTAGCGGGTAGATGGGGAATTTTTTTTCCTTCTTCTTCTCTCTCTCCTTTTCTTCCCTCCTATCTTCCTTTCCTCTGCGTTTCCCTTTCCCGAAGGAGCAGGAAGGCGTTGTGCCCCTCTAGGTGGCAGTTGTCAGCTGTTCCCTCCCTATCTTCTCTGGGTCCTCGTGTTTTCTATGTATGCAAACCAAATAAATAAATAAATTGGCAGTGAATACAAAAATACAAAAGTGAAAATGAAGCCACGACGCACTTGTCATAGCTGCCTGCCTTTGGTCCTCAGCCGCCATTTTCGTGAAAAACCTGCATGCTCTTAAGCTTAAACTTCAAACAATGACGGGACAGGTCTGACTGAAGGAAGCTATGGCGCCCCCCTTAGATGATAAGGAGAGGCGCCCCACCCCCCTCCATTCCACCCGCCTCACGCATGCGCACGCCTATGCTCCCTCGCGGATCGTTTTCCGCTTTCGGTTGGCAGATTCGGGGGTCGAATAGACAAAGCTGCTTATCATATAAGTTAAAGGGCCCGCAGAACTAGAAATGCAACTTAATAAGCATGTAGATCGGGCTAGTTGGTACAGATCCATCTTCGTAGGAAGAAAGACACGACACAAGCGCTTATCATAAGTGCGTTTTCCCATTGCTTCGCTAATCACATTTCTCACTTCGTGACTAGCTGGAATATTCTCTTACGAACATTTTTAGCGCAAGACGTTTTCGTGAATATGGACCTGCATTCGCGAAGTCCTAGCGCTCGTTCCTAGATTAGCGCGGTCTCTCCAGATTGGCCAGTGAAAAACGCCATTAGGAAGGACCTTCGGAGCCTGACAATTCTTTTGTATTTTTTTCTTCAGGTATTAGATTTAGGCACGGTGGATTTAGGACACCTAACGAAAGTTGACCTTCGCCGAAACAATGTGTGTGGTCCCCATTTTATTGCGTACTTGGTTATGGAAGAGTTATACTGTTGGAACAGTTGCTGAAAAATAAATGGCTTTTGACTCTTTTGCCAGGTAAAATTAGGTGCGAGCTGCACGTGTTGGAAAGCGCTCTTGTAAAGTCGTACTCTAAGGTTGATAATTATACCGGCTGTCAGGAAGAATTCAGGAGCTGCGGAAATGGCACGCAATACCAGTGGTTTCATAGAAACTGCGAAAAAAAAATGGGGGGACCCTTAATCTTCGCCTTTAAGAGTTGAACGCGATAGCGATATGCTGTCCCTTCAATCACTTAATGCATACTATGTAATGGGTAGCATGCTTTAAACCAAGAGCAATTATGCGCGGCAAATGTGGGAAATGTTTTCGAACTTGCTATGCACCCACTACGTGGTGTTAAGGGAATACGCGCAGTAAGGTGTGTGACGTTTGTAACGTTAAACTACGAAAATCGTTATGATAGTCACATATTATGACGCCCGATGACAATGTACGCTTGTACCACGCAATATTCCTGGGATATTACATGTTATATTGCGACGCCTAAATAAAGGACGCTTGCGTTTGCGAAGCATGAAAGTTATTTTCGCTGCATTTCCAAGCAGAGGAAGTCATTTTCACAGTATTTCCAAGCAGTAGCTTTTTTTGTGTCTTTTTTGTTGTGTCATTCATGTTTTGTATGTTTCTGGTGTATTGTAATATAATTCTCTTGTCCCCGTGTGTGTGACGTCCAACCGGAAATAAAGAAGAAAAAAAGGCATGGCTGTGTGGTCGAACACCTGCTTGCCACGCAGACGACCCGAGTTCGATCCTCACTCAGACCCGAAAATTTTTATTATTTATTTTCTCTGCATCTTTCTCGATTTTTCGATCACGGAAAAGATGATGATTTTTCACTCACAACCAACGACGCCGACACCGACGCCGGAATTTCCACGAAACGGGCTCTTTAACGCTATCGCGTCAATATATACATTCGAGGACATCGAAACGGATAAGCGTCACTGCAAGTAGACGCTTTAGGATAATAAAAGCAGTTTTGGAATAACCTTTGTCATTATTTTTGTATGAATATAGTGCAACACCCGATCCCGTAGCGATAACGAATAGGTGGCTTCACAGAAAAGCGTCGTTTAGCAGTGTTCAACTCGCACGCCACGGTGGTTATGGCGCTTGACTGCTGTTTGGAAGGTCATGGGATTGAATCCTGGCTGTCACGGCCGCATTTCAATGGAGGAAAAACGCTTGAGGCCCGTGCACTTAGATTTATGTGCACTTTTAGAGAACACCAGATGGTTAAAATTTCCGGACCCCTCCACTACGACGTCCTTCATGATTATATCGTGGTTTTGGGACATAACACCCGAATAGTTATTGTCGTCATGTTCAACTAAAATCAACACACTGTGACATATCTTGTGAAGGTATGAGTGACATGTTGCCGTGATGGTCACAACGAAAGAAACGCATGAATATGTAATAAATATACTAAATTTCGGAGCCTATATAATAAATGCCACTATTGACTAGTAAAAACTAAACAACAATGATAAAAGCGAACTCCTTCACACTGCAGAATTAAACTGGCAATCTTACAAGCATGTGAGGTCCAGTTAATGTATGCGAGAAATCACAATCTGCATAAGGGGAGAAGAAAATCTTGGGGGGACGCTTGAGCTTTGCCTTGAAGAGTAGAACGCGACGGCATTATCTTTCCCCGTTCGCATCACCATCTTAATCGCTAGCCTGGATTCGATTCTTGGTGCAATTTTCAACCGCGCCACAAAGATAAGAACGTTTATGCGCGTAAGATTTCCTGTTTCAAACTGTCTTAGAACGCCTATTGCAAATGCAGTTGATAAGTGGCCACTATTTGGGCTTCGCTGTGAGCACCTTGTTGGCTGATAAAACATAGTCCTTGTTTTTTAGATGCGAAGCAACTTTTGCTCGGGGCTGTGTCCGTCCCTTGGCGACCGTCCGCTCCCCCCACTGCGCATGCGCCAGCTCTCCCCCCTCTCCTCGCGTGAGCGCGAGGAGGTGGGCTGGAGGAGGTGGCGTGACCACTGCCTCCGCTTCGTTCCTCCTCTCCCGTTTCTCTCCGGCGCAGCTGTGCGCTCGTATAATGCGGCGCGCGCTCGCTCCGTTGCACTCTCCTTCGCAACGGCGCTATGGATGTCAACGTTGGCGCCAGTTGTAGCGGCGTCGGTAACGTAAGCTGTGACAGCAGCGCAAGCAGCACCGCTGATACACAACTCCACACACAAATCAAACATACACGGAAACGGACAAATGGAAACACAAGTGAACACCAGCGCTGCTTTGCATCCCCACATGGTTCCCTTTAGTGGGAGATGGTGTAATTTTTTTTTCTGCGCGTTCAGATTAGTACCAAGCATGATCTTACGACGCCAGAGATTTTTTTTATTTATTTTGTGCAACAATACAAGATTGTCATGGTGCTGGTGGCAAAAGGTGACGTTACAAGAAACGTCACCTGACTAGGCCTCCATCACCATACAAGCATTCACTACACAGCGTAATCACATGCGTGTGGTACATAATGCACACAATACTCAAAAATAAACAATAGAAATGACATTTAGGCAGTGATGGGAGTGCATAACACAAAATTATGACTATAACTTATGACAAGATACATCATAAACACAAATGATACAGAAACAATTGCATGAATAAATTACTGACCAATAAAGAAGTACATGACAGACGAATAAATAAAGCTGTGATTATGGAGACGTTCAAAGATTGCGATTATGACACTTCGCGAGCATCACACTCAAAGAAATATTTTCTAGATTGCTTACTGAATGTTACGAGTGTGTGACATGCAGTAATATGTGACATTAAATCTTTGTGAGTATTTAAAAGGTTTGGGATTTGCCAATTTAATAACTGAAGTCCATAATTTGTTCTGGTTTTTGGCATGATGAATCCACAATGTCTGAAGTGATACTTAGGAGAATTGTTGCTATAGGTAGATATAAACTTTTGAGAATCGGCTGTGTATTGAGAGTAGATGAGCTCGGAGAGTCGATGAGCGTACATTGCACGAATACTGTGAATACGATTTACGAAGAAATAGGAGGTTACATGTTCGTGGTATGATAAATTATGAACAAAGCGGAGAGCTTTTTTTTGCATAATGAGTAAGGTGTTGTAATTGTTTTGAGATGTAACCCCCCAAACAAGTATGCAGTAATGAAGGCGAGAATGTATCAAGGAAAAGTAAAGCTGTCGTTTAAGGGGTGTAGGCAGTAAGTTACGATGTTTGTTTAACATACCTATTGTTTGTGAGATACTGTGTGTAATGAACTCTACGTGCTTATTCCATCGAAGATTTTCCTGAAACTGAACCCCCAGAAATTTGTATTGTGTAACACGCTCGATTTGTTCACATCTAAATGTAATGGCATCATCCAATATCACCGATTTATTAATGGCATGAAATACCATCAACTTCGTTTTACTGACATTCAATTGTAGACGATTAGTATATAGCCAATTTGATAAGTTATGTAACCAGGTGTTAACTAATGGTACGAGTGTAGCCAAGTCAGCAGAAGAATAGAACACGCTCGTATCATCTGCATAAAGAACTACATCTGGGGTGGATGGAATGGAAACTATGTCATTAATGTAAAGGAGAAACAATGTGGGGCCTAGAATTGATCCCTGGGGGACACCGTACCTAATAGATTGCAAATCAGATTTTGTGTCATGAATACCAACAAACTGTGCTCGATTTGACAAATAGCTTTTAATTAATGTCAGAGACTTACCACGTATTCCATACATTGGCAACTTAGTAAAGAGGATATCGTGTTTGATAGAATCAAATGCCTTCCTGAAGTCTAAAAAGATGCCTAAGGTATATAAGTGATTTTCCATGTTGGATAGTAATTTTTCCTTGATATAAAGTAACGCACTTTCAGTCGATTTACCTTTTTGGAACCCATATTGATGATGCGATAGTAGGTCGTGCTTGTGCAAATATTTTACGAATCTTGAATGGATGACTTTCTCTATTATTTTCGAAAAACACAGGAGTACAGATATAGGCCGGTAGTTATTAAAATCGTCAACGGAGCCTCCTTTATGCAATACAGCAATTCTCGCGATTTTCATCTTATCAGGAAATACTCCAGTAGACAAAATAACATTTGCTATATTAGATAATACTACACTTAAGATATCAGAAACAGCTTTTATAGGTGGTACCTTGATGCCGTCAAAGCCTGCTGAACAGTTGTTTTTTAAGCTAAGAATAATCTTTAAGATTTCACCCGGCGAAGTTGGATCCAGAAACAAACTGCTAGGCTCGAAAGTTTTAATATACAAGTCAGCACCATTTGAACTACTATCCGAACTGAATGACCCAGATGTGAGGAAGAATGAGTTAAGTTGATTGGCGAGATCCTTTCCGGTATAAATCTGGCCACCCGAGACAATCTGAGTGGGTAAAGTGGTATGTTTATTTTTTAAAATGCCTTTTAGAGTAGACCATGTTTTACGGGGATCAAAATGTACTTCAGCGAATTTGTTTGCGTAGTATTGATGCTTTGATTTTTTTATATCCGTTCCTAACTTGTTTCTAAAACGCTTAAATTCTTCAAAGATTTCTATTTCTCTCGTTAATAGAAACCTTTTAAAGAGCCTGTTCCGTTTCGATATACGTTTTAAAAGCGAGCGGGTTATCCAAGGTTTTCTAGCTTTTTTGCACTTACGTCTTAATGTTACGGGGAAAGCTTGATCATATAATTCAATTATCTTGTCTAAAATTGTGTCATATAACGCATTAGGGTCACTTTTGTCTTTTAATAGCTCTTTCCAATTTACCGCTGACACTAAGTCATGAAACTTTTTAATTTTATCGGTGGTTATGACCCGTGAAAGTGTTGCAGTAGTAGACTGCCCAAGGGACTGAACCGATGATTTGGGCACCGTACAATACAAAGGCAAATGATCACTGAGGGCACAACTGATAACACCAGTTCTAGTAACAGTGCCATCTAACGTTGTTAAACATAAATCAATCAAAGATTCACTAGAGGGTGTAATACGAGTGGGTACATCAATAACATTAGTAAATCCATTTGAGCTTATAATATTGGAAAACTGCATAACTGTCGGACCGGTTTGCAGAAGGTTAATATTAAAGTCTCCAAAAATCACGACCGGCATTTGGGACGAGACAAAATGATGTAGTAGTGAATCAAAGAATTCGAAGAAAGCAGTCAGAGACCCAGAAGGCGGTCGATAAACAACCCCTATAACAAATGACCTACATTTGACAAACAGGGCTTCATAGCTAGGAAACATAACCGAAAATTCAGGAATAACATCATACGCAAGATATTTCTTTATGTAAAGTATGAGGCCACCCCCCAGTCTTTTGATCTCTGTATAATGCTTCATAATTGTATCCCGAGAGTAATAGTACATCACAGCTACTGGTGTACCAGGTTTCGCAAAACGCTAGGACATCGAATTCATGCCGAAAAGAAGATAGAAACACTTCCAATTCATCTGCTTTATTTCTTAAACTACGCGCATTTAAATGAAACAATGTAAAAAGGTTTTTTGGATTCTTTTCCTTAAACACAGTACTACGAAACGATTCAGCATCGATATAGCATGAGGCAGCCATAGTTCAAGGAAAGCAAATGATTAACCATGATGCGAACACTCGTGACGTCACACCATTTTTTTCAAGATCACTTTCGTCACGAATGCGCATTGCTCTGTCGCCTTGACCTTTACGCACGAAAAATGTGCCCACTTTTCTGCCAGACGAAGCGATAGTTCCTCTCCTCTCCTTTCGATCGGGCAAGCCAAAGAAGCCTTTTATTCAGGGGAGTCAAATTATCAAAAAATTCTTAGGTCGGTTTGTTTTTCTCTCAGGCAGGAGCGACTTTTAATCCATTTTTCTTTCAAGAGCTGTGACGAGAATCGCGCGATAACAACCGGTTCCTTTCCAGCACGCGATGGCAGCCTGTGCAAGGCTTCCAAATCAGATTCTACAAGTTCAGGTAGCCCAAGCTCATGCGCCAAATTCTTCATTTTTGTAAAAAGGTTTTCATTTTCCTCTCGACGGAAACCATGCACTTCAATGTTTAATCGACGACTATACTGCTCCAAGTCATTCAGCTGAAGCTTCAGCTCATTGCCGCCTGTGGTTGAGACCGCCTCAATGACCTCGACACGTTTTTTCAGTGCTGTCATGTCGCTGTTTTGCTGATCTAATTTAAGTAATACTGTGTCATACTTCTCAGAGAGAAGTTCGATTGACTTTTCAATTCCAGACATCACTTTCATTGCTTCAGTGATGGCGTCAACCTTAGCGACAAGTGGAAGAAGCAATAAAATCTTCTCATTCAACTCATTTAGCTTTCCATCGATATTTGAAATCTGAGGATTATTTGTCACCGGAGCACCTCTGACCTTGGCCGTCGTGCACGTTACACAGGTCCAAGTGTTGCGGAAGGTTTCATTCTTACTGCGCAGAGATGCAGCAGTTACACCAGAACACTTCCCGACATGGTAAGAGTATTTGCAAACCATACAGTTTAGGAACATCGAAGTTTCGGTTATCAGTTCATGGCATGTCAAACACTCAGGTTGTTTCGTCTCCGCCATTGCAAGAACAGCCAACAGCCGTACAGTGAACAGTTCAGCACAGCAGCAGCTTAGGACACGGTAAAAAAAAAAAGTGAAACAACACCAACCTGCAAAGGCAGTATGGTATAGTCAATCAGTGCTGTCGCTGCGTCGCGTCCACTGCCGCTGCTGTGCGAAAATGCGGAGGAATCCCAGGAAGCGCCGTCTTTTTATGCCGGAACGATGCCGAATGAAGCGCCGTCCATGGCTGGCCCAGTGAAATTCCACGTATCCGCTTCTTATCACCCACACGTGGAAATACAGCAGGTTCACGGTAGACAGACACGCGTGGCAGCCTGCAAAGGCAGTATGGTATAGTCAATCAGTGCTGTCGCTGCGTCGCGTCCACTGCCGCTGCTGTGCGAAAATGCCTCAAGATGCGAAAATGCCTCAAGATTGACTCAAGATTCGAACGAGATAGTTAAATGAGGGCCCGTTCGCATCGCCTTCTCCACAGGTATCCTCGCTTTTCTTCTCGCTTGACACCTCAACCGTGCCGCAAGGAAAGTAAGTCTGTTTCAAACTGAAGCCATTTCAACTATGACGCCTATTCAAACTACCGCGCAATATTTACTGCAAGTAGAGTCGCGAAGTGCCCACTACGGCATAATTATTCCTTTCACGAATGAGTGAAGCGCCTACTACGCGTCCGTACACGCGAACTTACGCAGGTGCTCTCTTTGTTGATGCTTTTTCTGCTGCTGATGATCAAATATGTCTGAGAAATTGTAATGGGTAATAAACCTCTCACTCGTTCAGTTCTCGTGTCTTGGCGCCTTGCACGATGACACTCCTATAGGTTTGTTTTCGGACACTGTTTCACCAAATGGCGAGCCTCTTCGGTAGAGCACCTGCTTGCCACGCAGAAGGTCACGGTTCAGTTCTCACTCAGACCGTTGTTTTTTAAATGCGAAGCATTTCTTAGCGAACTTCGGCGACTTTGAGCGTATCTATCTATCTATCTATCTATCTATCTATCTAGCTATCTATCTATCTAGCCGCCTACGACTTTGTGCTCTCCTGGCCGTATCGTTAATGGGATTTATACCAAATTTGGTATGGCATAACATAACCGTATGACGAACATAAATGGCTGGTCATATCATGTAAATCATGACTAACTTGTCATGAAAAGTATGATTTACATGCCACGCTCGCGGCCGTTTCGTTAGCTTGATACACACCAAATCTGGGATTGAGTGACGTGACTGTATGACGAACATAAATGACTGGTGGTAATATGCAAATAATGACGTGCATGTCATGAACAACATGATTTACATGCCACGCTCATGGCGCGCTCGCGGCTGTTTCGTTAGCTTGATATACACCAAATTTGGTGTTGAGTGACGTGACTGTATGACGAACATAAATGACAAGTGGTAATATGGAAATCATGACTTGTCATGTACGACATGACTTGCATGCCACGCTCATGGCGCGCTCGCGGCCATTTCGTTAGCTTGATATACACAAAATTTGGGACTGAGTGACGTGACTGTATGAAGAACATAAATGACAAGTGGTAATATGGAAATCATGACTTGTCATGTACGACATGACTTGCATGCCGCGCTCATGGCGCGCTCGCGGCCGTTTCGTTAGTTTGATATACAGCAAATTTGGTATTGAGTGACATGACTGTATAACGAACATAAGTGGCAGGTGGTAACATGGAAATCTTGGCATGCATGTCATCTACAACGCCATTTACATGCCACGCTCATGGTGCGCTCGCGGCCGTTTCGTTAGCTTGAGATACACCAAATTTGGTATTGAGTGACATGACAGTATGACGAACATAAATGACATGTCCTAACATGTAAAAGACGACATGCTAGTTAAGTAAAGCATGATTTGTTCCTTCCCGGCTACTTCGCATTACATCGATTCCCACAGTGCATGGGATCTGCCGGCTTTTTGTTGTATATTTATTTATTTACATATATCCTAAAATGACCATATTCCGCAGACTCTAAAGCGAGACTGGGGCGGGGGGCAGGGGGGGGGGGAGCGCAATGACGGAAGAAAGAACATGTCATATAGCTGAAACAGAAAATTCCACTTTTAAGGGGAGATGCGAGTCGAAAAACGCAAGTTTTTTTCAAAAATTACATATTTTCGTTTTTATTCGCTTTCACAAGTTTAGTTTCTCTACTTTCACGACAAAAAAAACTGAAGATTGTAATTAAACTCCAAGTAGGTCAAAATCGCTTTTAAAGAGCACAAGGTGGCTACTAAAAATCTAAAAAGTCCTGATTGTCTAGAGTCCCCTGGAAATTGTCACCTGGCTGCTTGCCATTGCATTTCGCATGAGGGGTTCACTAAAGTCACATGCTCAAAATAACCATGATTGCCAAGCTCTCATGAGGGAATAAATCATCTTAAATCACAAATCTTTTCCGCATAGATCAGCTTTCACTAATACATTTAAAATGCGTATTTCTCAAGATACAATTCTGGGCAACTTCATGAGTTTTTACATCATGTTTTTGGTACTTCTAATAGCCAGATCGGTATGAAATTTTGCCCACATATTTCTTAACATGTGCAGAGTGCAAGTATCTACTTTAAAACTTTATATCACCTAATATAAATATTACAAACCTAAAATAAGCAATTAGTATGGTCTGAGCATTCCAAGGCTTCTCACATTACAATTTTTCTTGTCCAGTAAAATGTCTTGTACGCGCGTTCTTGATAGTTATTTGCATTCTACGGATAATGTGGAGCAATATGAGCCAATAATGGTTCAGAAAGGTAATAATTTACTGGCAAAAAAAAGAGTCTACAAAAAGAACTATATTTTACACATTGTCGAGGTACAAAACGAAAACTGTACAACTTACTATAAAACCAATTACATATTTAAAATCTGCATAAAATCCTATATATACAGCAAAAATTTCACTACCTTAGGCTACAGATTAACGCAACTTTTTTTTCCGAATCGCATCTCCCCTTAACAGCAGAGCTGTTTATGGCTTGGAGTAAGTACGCGTACTGTACGCGAAAACTCGGGCGTGTATGCGCCACAGGAAGTGGGCAAGCCCACTACTGAGTACAGCAGGTTCGAGGGAAAGCGATGACATTAGAGGGAGAGATTGGAGCGAAGAAGAATGATGGAGAGCGGTAGGGAATTAAGGTGGAGCTTGGGGTAGGAGAGAGTAAAGCCTAGTAAAACCAGGGCTGCTGAGGCAAGGACTCGTGGAGGAGGAGGGAGGCGAGTGTTCAAGGGGCCCTGGGACACAGGCTGTGTAGTTTTCATCGCTTCTTCTCGAACTGTGGAATGCACCGATATATTTTACGCGAGTGGCAACGCCAAAAAGAAAGCTCTAATGATTTTATTTCAACGGAGAAACCGCATTGATTTCGGACTAGAGCGACACTCAGCGGCCTTTTTTGTGATCGGAAGTGACGCTTCATCCAGTGGGAGTGACGACATTGGCCGGGCGTCTTGATTGGTTTGACGCGACAAATGGTAAATAATAGGGTCCCAGAGGGGCCACACTACCGTGCGATAAAGATTATAAAAGTCCTTCTAATACTTCCTCAGACACAAAAGGATTTTTGTTTATAAATATGAAATTTTGAAAACAATTGCAAAATGACGCTAGGTACGCCACACAACGGCCACCACGAGGCGAGTCATCGGTATGTCTCTGTAAAAGGCGCGCAGTGATTGGAACAGTCATTTGACGTCAGTAGGACAAAGAAATGCGAAAGGGAACAATTTTTCTCGTTTTCTGCTGGGGTTTTGAAGTTTGAAAATTTCTAATTTCCGTTACCGTGCACCAATTTCGATAAATATTTTTGAATTCATCTCAGTAATGAGCACTGCACGCACTCCGGCGCTGCAGAACGTCGACGAAAAAGCGTTGCCGGTCCCCTTTAAGCGAAAACTGCTCGGCGGAGTGGCGAGGAGGAAGGAAAACAGGAGGCAAGGACGTGGAAATGGGTGAGGAGGAGAATGATATTTACACACAACGCAATAAAATTTCGAGGCGGGATTCGAACCAGGGTATCCATGCATGGTCGATGGCGAGCTTTGTAAACACTTGCCTATCCAGGCGCGCTAGCTGAACAAGTATTTTTGTGAGAACCCTGTGATTGCGTTGCTATGCAAGAGAACGAGAAAAAGAGGGAAAGAAAGATAGAAAAAAAAATGAAAGAGGGAGAGAGAGAGACAAACATAAAGAAAGAAAGAAAACAGATAGAATATAGCAAAGGGGTGCGGCGGCCGGGCTAGCTGACTGCGAGTGCGAGCCGGCTTTCGGCCGAAAGCGGGACGAAATACCACCCCGTAAGCAGATTGGCGGGACACCGGGACCCCACCCGCGAATCTGGGACATGTCCCGCCTCAATCGGGACGTCTGGTCACTCTAATCTATCCAGAATTTTCGCTTATGGACAGGAATTTTTGCTCGCAACCAACGACGTCGACGCCGACACCGGAATTCCCGCAAAACGAGTCCTTTAACGCTACCGCGTTAAAATGCGGAATGAGGTAATACGGTTGATTTCAAGAATGCCAGGGGGCAGTCCGCTGTCAGGTGAAAATACTAGCGGCGTAGATATTTAACCCTTTGTACTGCATATGGGGTCCGTTTGTACTGTGGTGGTAGAATCTGCATCTGTTTCGGTGTCACATATTTCACTGAAATTTTACATGCGAAGCATTTCTTTGCGTGCTACAAGTACTTTTGCGTATCTATCTATCTATCTATCTATCTATCTATCTATCTATCTATCTATCTATCTATCTATCTATCTATCTATCTATCTATCTATCTATCTATCTATCTATCTATCTATCTATCTATCTATCTATCTATCTATCTATCTATCTATCTATCTATCTGGCCGCCTACGTCTGGGTCAGGGTTGCCGTTGGTGGCTACTTTGCGCCAAATTGGCTACTTTTCGACCCCGTCTGGCGACAAAAATTTGCAGTTGGCGCCATGGCTATTTTCTGGCTACTTTTAAAGTGCTGATTTGGCGCATTAAGTAGCCATTTTTCTCATTTTTGCAGACGAAACACATTGTTTTTAAGCTTTTCGCTCGCTTCAGCGGATGCTTACGGTCGTCCTCCACCCACCCGTAGGCTGGCGCGCATCGAGGCACCCTTACGCGATGCTTAGCGTGCCTCCAAATACGTAGTGGCGAAGTTGCGTGCATGGTGACGAATACGTGGCCAGCTCAGTGCTCAAGCTTCCCGCCATCTATTGAGATGCTACGTGCCAGTTTTACGAATAATTCTGGTGCGCAGTGCGTGTTCTCTTGTAAACTTGGGAAAACAGACATCTGAAAAAAAAAATTAGCTGGCCTGTTCATCTACAACCAGAATTTGGTCTGCAGCTTCAACGAAAATCTGTTTCAACTTTACTTGTTCCTTCTGAATTGCTGGCTGGAATATTCTAATATAACTTTGTGTCTGGCAAGAACTCATATTTTCTACATAAATTATGTGCACGCGTAACGAATTTATCATAATTCGTTCACTTAATTTATTTCCAACTTATCGGTGGCTTTCTACGTTCTTACTTATTCAAAATGGTATTATTTATTGATCAATACTAAAGAATCTGCTCATAATACCACTTCGGTTCCACTTGGCTACAAATTTGGCGATAATATTAAATGGCATGGCTACTTTTGGCTACTTTTGGCTTGAGTTCTGGCTCCTTTTCAAGTCCACCCAACGGCAACCCTGGTCTGGGTGCTCTCGTGATCGCCTCCTTAACTTGGTGTAGAGCAAAATTTGTATGGGAGGGTAAGAGGTATTGACGAATATGTCTGGCTGGTCATGACATGAATAACGTGAAAATCATGTAGCATACGTCGTCAAATCCTTTCCTACAAGCACATGTGGCACATACCCATATACCACGGGCGGCGGTATGCGGGTATGCGCCACAGGTGTTTGACAATTTATATCTACCCAGGAACGGCGAGAACAGACATTAGTAATTTAAATGTGAGAGCGTTAAGAAAAACTGACGTCAAGAGCGTTGACCCGACGAATGCAAATAATAAATATCAGGGTCCAAGCAGGAATCGAACCCAAGCAATCTGCGTGGCAATTAAGTATTCTACCACAGAGCCACGCCAGGTCTCGGAACTGCTTTGGAAAAAGACCCTATGCAGGCGTAATGTTGGTGAAACGTCAATTGTGGTTGTAGTGCAGGATATCTAATTTTATAAACGTTACATATGTACTCCTATGAGGCAGGCGTCATGTCGGGTTAACGTCAATTGTATACTTAAGCACGATCCACTGTAGCTGTTTCACGAAGCACTATCCAGGGCTACCATTCTCGCAAGCACAAGTGCTACATTTCAGTTTACCGCTTCTGGTGTTGGTAACACACATGTTTTTGTTGGGATCTTTACGCAACTCTAAAGAACTGGTTATATGAAACATATGAGACTATTGAAGATATGTCTGTGCGTGCAACATTTGTACATATCTTTAACGTCATTTCGAAACGTTTTGCTCCCAATAAAAAAATTACAACCCAGTCATTTTGCCTCCTCATGCTTCGCATAACATCGATTCCCATGGTACTTGGGATCTGCCAAATTGTTTAGTAACGTGTGGTATCACAGATTCGTTGTCCGACGAGTCATCGCTGATATCCTCTTCCCAGCGTAATCTGCTATTGCTTAAACTGTCGTCCCCAGTACGGCTGTCAGTGTCGGTTGTAATATCTCCACACTGAAGTAAAACAGACGTTTTGGGTATAAAATGCAACTTTACGAGGAGTTTCCCTTGCACAGACTGGGACCATACCTCTGACCCCTTTCCTCCACTGTGGTTAGTGTAGCTGACGGCTATAAAAAAGTTGTCATACAATTTCAAGCTCGTCCACAGTGTATTTTTACCAATACAGCCATTAAGATAACCTCTTGTAGCTCTTGCACTGTGTGTAGCATCAAATAAAGGTCGAATTAGAAAAATTAAGGGGAAAATAAACTCTTAATGCAACTTCAACATTCCCACAGAACCGAGAAAACATGGCATTTTTTTTTTTTGGCAGCATATGCATGTTCCTGCTCAAAACCGCTCACTCTACTTATGAAACGGCCATCTAGAATGATACGAAAATATAGCTTGAAAGGGTTGACGCTTGGGCAAGTTGGTGTAGATTCATTTAGAAATGTTGTCTCGTCTGTTGTCTCGTCCCTTCCTAAACGTTCTTTGCGCTGTTAACATTTCTAAATGGATACGAAAATAAGCAGAGCCGTGTTATCAAAACGTTTATTTCCACGTATGTTCATTTCGAAACCTACGTCTTTTATTCTTGCGCAAGTTAAAACCACCGTTCTCGCAATCCCACCTGAACCATGTGTGTGCACTTTCATTTGGACAGTGTGCTTTGAGGTCATCTTTGCAGCCGTTATAACCACTGTTCTTGTTATAGTACGCGTTTTCAAGAGCTTCTTCTTGAACGTGTAGCTCGCATTGCTTTTTACCTGTCAACGAAAAAAAAAAAGATGCCCACTTTTAGAATGAAGAAAGAAATTTTAACCAGCACAACAGTACTTTCTATGCAGTCAACGACGCAGCAGCCGTTCTTCCCGTGTTTAAAAATGAAATTTTTTTTCAGTTACTTAAGACTTCTTTCTCTTTGCACTCATAACCTGCATCACAATGGAAATCGTAAAAAAAAATCACGCCATATCCACGAAGTGAATGATGATGAGTGGGCGGAGCTCGATCGTTTTCATCCATGGCAGAAAGAGAATGTGTGGTCTGGAACGCGCTTCTACTTCATGGTCATCAGCGTCATCGTCATCGTTATCACGTGTAGTGGGTACATTCCACTATACTGCGTCATCGTCATCTTTATCACGTATCCACTATACTGGAACGCGCTTATACTTCATCGTTATCACGTGTAGTGGGTACATTCCACTATACTGCGTCATCGTCATCTTTATCACGTGGAGTGGGTACATTCCACTACACGTGGCTACCTACCTACCTACTACTACTATTACTACTACTACTACTACTACTACTACTACTACTAGTACTACTACTACTACAGAGGAGGGACAGACCCACACGCTAAGGAGCTTCGCCCCATATCCACGAAGTGAATGATGTCATCGTCATCGTTATCACTGTAGTGGGTACATTCCACTATACTGCGTCATCGTCATCTTTATCACGTGGAGTGGGTACATTCCACTATACGTGGCTATCTACCTACCTACTACTACTACGACAACTACAGAGGAGGGACAGACCAACACCCTTAGGAGCTTCGCCCCTAAAAAAACATCGCATCTTAAATCAAAGCTCCCAGATTTATTCAATGCGAAGAATTTCTTAGCAAACAAAAGGCCCTTTGAGCGTTTCTGTCCACGTATCTGTCTAACCACCTACATCTGGGGGCTCTCATGATCGCCTGCTTAGCTTCGTGTAGACTAAAATTGCTATGGGAAGCTAAAAGGGTTTGAGAAATATGACTGTCTGGTCATAACATGAATAAAATGAAAATCCTGTCGCGTACGTCATCAAACCCTTTTCTCCAGACATGTGTGGCACATACCCGGATACCACGGACCGCGGTATGCAGGTATGCGCCACAGGTGATTGGCACTTTATGTCGACCCAGGAACGGCGAGGACAGACATTGGGAATTGAAATGCGAAAGCGTTAAGAAAAATCCACAGTTTCGCCGCAAGGGTGAAGCAATAAATGCAATCGCAAGAAATTGGAATGTCACACGAAGAACGACAAGCAGCTCGATACCTGTAGCGCGCCACTGAAGCACAATGAAGGACGCTCGAAAGCAACGCACAGGTATAAACAGGACAAGCGTGAACTAACAAGTGTCACAGTTGTTACGCCTTTGTATTTGAACAATGTGCTGCAAGTGTCGACTGCAGAACCCGACGCTCTTATATATTTCTTTTTCTTTTAAAGTGCGGTGCGTGGAGTGACCCCTCTGCGTCCCCTGCCTCGCGGTGGCGTCTGACGCAAGGTGTGCCCGATGTTATTATTATTTTTTTTTGTTTCACATTACGAGTTTCACAAACAATGCCCCGTGTTGTCGATTCGGGAACTACGTACGAGATTGAGGCATTGAGCGGGACGCAGGTATTTGTTCCCCTGCCTGTGAGTGGGGCCGCGGGCTCCTGCTTTCTATGCCAAGTCTCGAGATGCGGACTATCTAATGCAACCGTAAGAGGAACGGTGCTAGTCAGCGCCACCTTTGTTGCTGCCAGCAGCACAGTTACCGCGCTAGAGCGAACGGCAGACATGCAACATGCACAGCGTTCGCTCTACGGCAAAATGGCATGAAGTAAGTTCAATGCACGGGGCACGGTGGCCACTTTGCAGAATGTTGAACATCTAACTTCGTCACTGCCGGAACTGCTCGCTGCGACGGGGATTCGCTGTTCGGTCATAACCCGGCCAAAATCATCTTGTGATGCCAGAATTCAGGAGTGCGAGGAATAGGCGAATAAAGATGCCTGCTGGCCTGCTGGACCGCATGACCTTTGGAGCCATGAGTTCCTGGACGCCGCAAAACGGAGTCCCAGATTTATTTGAATATTCTAAAATCGGTGAAAGGCAGTACGCTTATTGAATAAGAATATTTGCTTGGATTCTGTTATTTTGTGTCTTGTTTCAGCGAGCTGAGAAACCCATATAACTCGAGTATTTTTGCTCTCTCAATGATTTTTATTTCACGAGGTTTTACCATTTTGCATCCACGCGAATCCTTCAGTAAACAATGTGAAAAACCACAGTGTTCTCGTCTTCTTTAGTTGATTTAATGCAACTTACCTTCGAGATATAATGTGAAAATCGCGCACTTTTGATGTGGCCTCCAACTAGCAAGTTTCCTTTCCACCGTTTCATTGGCTGAAAAAAAAAAAGGTATGATCAGATGTGTGGTTGTAACACTGCAATTTCACCAAACTGTAGTTACTAAAAGTCTGTTAGAGCTATGGTATCAAGCCTGCCCAGTGGCGTAAATCCAGAAAAATCACAAGGGGGGGACACAAATCAGACCATGGCGGCCATTTTGATTTTTAAACTTTATACACATAAGAATTAAGTCATGCTTTGGAATAAAATTAAAAAAAAAAACATGGCTGATCCCTCTGTCAAAGGAATTGGTATAACACGAAAGTGCAACATGTCTTCAGAGAGATAGTTGAGCGGCGTTTATTGTGCATTGTTTCACAAGGGCGAAGGAATGAATGCTACAGCAACAAATGGAAATGTCACGCGGAGAACGGCAAGCAGCTTGAAACTTGCTGCGTGCCCCTCAAACTGAAAGGAGGCACAAAATGAGCATACACAGGACGAGCACTGACTCTCACTGCTCGACACCTAAAGCACGCAGCTCTAACACAAAGAAAGGCGCACGAAACGACCGCACAAGTATACACAAGACGAGCGCGAACAACTGTCACAACTGTTACTTCGTGTGTGAGCAGCGTGCTCCTTTCGTAAACGCGGCCGCTGCGGTGAGCGAAGAGACCTTCGCACACCTTTAACCACTGTAACTTCATAGCAAACTTGCGGTGGAAGCACAAGACGTAAGCGCCCCAATGCTCCGATCAGGAGATAAGCACGCGCGCACTAGCGGCCACGCCCAGTGGAGGCGCGCGCCCAGCGCAGCGAGAGGCACGGCGACCTTTAGAGCGCGCACTCCGTGCCACCTTCGCGCCATCTCGCTACTGATGACGAAAACGCGCTGAAGTCGATGAGCTCTGAGGACCGCCAACGGTATATGGTGTATATAAATAGCTTGCCGTTAGCAAGCTGAGGTACGTTCGCTTCCGTGGCCGAGTGGCTTAGCGCCGCGCGCTGAGCAGCGAGAGGTCACAGGTTCGACGCCCGGTGACGGATAGTTTCTTCTAGTTTTTTCTTTCATCTCAATGTGTTAGTTTATATTTTACAACGTCATATCCGTGACGGAAATACGTCAGAGGAGCCGTGGTGGACCCCGGCATAAAACACTTTCGTGATAAAAACGAGCATGCTGTCCGAGCTCGAGTAGTTGCATGATGATGATGACGAAATCTTTATGTCCAGAGAAGACGCAGGGTAGACCCCGTGCCATCCGGCTAGTCCCACGTCTTCCTTGAACTGGTCTAGCGGCTTTTGCGATTTTCATAGTCACACACATCTGAGGGGTACACATAGGTACACAACTAAAAAATAGCCAGCCTTTTAAAAAAAGTTGAATGCATTTTACTAAATGTCAGGTCACACAATTGTATGATGTTTTAAAGCTAAATCTCAAGGGGGGGACACTTTCAAAGGGTGTCCCCCCCCTGCCCGAACGCAAGGGGGGGGTCCGAACCCCCTTGACCCCCCCCCCCCCAATGATTTACGTCAATGAGTCTGCCTATCCGTTAAATCAAACCCACTCTTGTACTTGATTTTATTGAGGTTGCGGAGTGACAGCAATACTAAACAGCACCCTGCAGGAAGAGACGTGCAGCGGCGATGTATAAACCCAGCTTTCTTAAAGGGGAACTCCGGTGCGTTTTCGACCATACTGAGATAACGCCGTTTTCAAATAGTATTAACAGTCCTGCAACAGCTAGGGCGGTTCATTTTGCCGACACGATCGTCCATAATTTTAAATAAGCAATGAACGATGCGCCAGAACCGAAACTGAAACAGGGAGCTGCTCCATGCTTTCACGTGTCTTGGTGTATTTCTCGGAATATTTTTGTGTTCCGCACGCCGTAGAAGCGGATCTCACTGGGCACATACAAACAAGCCTGGGGATCAGATCTGCTCCGCGAAGGGGCGCAACAATCGCAGCACCTTCCAGAAAAAGCGTCTGGTCTTTCAATGAACTCATTCAATTAATTGTTACGAATAATCCTTGCAATAATTTGGCCGTTATGAAGTGGTGCTATGACACGATATCATATATATCCAATGTAACTCTCACCTCGTTCCAGAATTATCGATTTCTTAATGGCTTCATTTCTTCGCACATATTTTCTGAGTATATGGGAAACCCGAAGTAAGTGCTCGACAGTAAGGGTTTGCAAGAGAATGAAGAGTGTCACTTGTTGCTCGTCCCACTAATAAAATAAAAAAAAATGGCGAGTTTGCAAGTGAATATACATGATGCAGATGAGATGTGACGAAAAACTCGCTACCTTTCGATAATCTACTTAGTAAAAAGCCAGCCACTCGCTTACCAGGGTAGCGTAGATGGCCACGCTAACAACAAAGGAGACGTACCACCTAGATCCCTTTGCTCCTTTCTCCTCAGCAATACACATAGCCAACCGCCCTCACGCTTACAGCGACTGTGCCATCGCTGGAATGGTTTCTTTTGATGCCTCAACGTGCAGCACGGGGCCTAGTTGTTACACTTGTACTTTATGCGTGTCACCATGCCTATGTCGACGGCAAATGTTCCCATGGAGGACGCTCGTAATTTTAAAGCGGCAGCGTTAAAAGGCCAACTCCGGCGATTTTTCGAGGTCTGTGGATCTCAATGAAATTCGCTGGGTACGTTCCTTTGCACATTTCCGTCATTTATGCCAAATTTCAAGCTTGAGAGATGCGCTGATTGTTCGCAAATGAATTGTCTGCAAACGCCCACCCGGCTTCCCACAATTATTGGCAACATTGCGTGTGTGACGTGTTGGTTTGCCGGTCGACGGAAGTGACGCAGCCGATGGGTTCGCTAACTGTGGCCGCTACAGCGTATATTGTGATGGCCACAAGGCGACGGTGTTTGGCCGGCGCTTCGCTGGTTTGGCGCGCGATTTTCTGTTCTCTGTAGAGGAGCGTGCGATATTCCGCGCCGGCGAGACCAGCATGCCTAGCACGACTTCCGGTTCGTAACAAACTACTACGTCATACGTAGACAGTACACGCGGTTGGGCTTCGGTTTCGGTATTGCGCCTTTTTGCTTATTAAAAATTATTTTCGAATTTGCTGAGCATTTCAGCTATCGGGCGCGTGACAAGAGTGTCTCACGAACATAAAAGCACCATTACCCTGACACGGTCAAAAATCGCCGGAGTTGGCCTTTAAAGAGCTCGTTTCCCAGAAATTCCGGTGTCGGCGTCATAGTGTGTGTGTCTGTGTGTGTGTGTGTATGTGTGCGCGCGTGTGTATGTATGTGTGTGTGTGCGTGCGTGCGTGCGTGCGCGCGCGCGCGTGTGTGTGTGTGTATATGTATGTATGTATGTATGTATGTATGTATGTATGTATGTATGTATGTATGTATGTATGTATGTATGTATGTATGTATGTATGTATGTATGTATGTATGTATGTATGTATGTATGTATGTATGTATGTATGTATGTATGTATGTATGTGTGTGTGTGTGTTTGTGTGTGTGTATGTGCGTGTGTATGTGCGTGTGTATCACGGTCGCGTTCAACTTTTAAAGGCGAAGCTGAAGGGTCTCCAAATTTTTTTTTTCCTAAATGGTACTGTCACGCTCAGCATTATGACGGAGGGTTTTATTGAGTTCGTTAAAAATGTAGCGTCTCAAGCAACGTTCACGGCCAAATGAAATCAGACAGTATGATTAGAAGCTCAGCCACAAGCCGCAGCCCCGGGATTTTCATGAAAATCAATAGCTCAATAGAGGACACATTACATATAGGGCAGAATAGTACCTTTAATATAATGCAATTCACACAACAAGAAACACTCGCTTCGGCTTTAATTTTACTCTTCCATTAGAGAGTCACGTACTACATGAAAGATTTCGTGGTCGCGAGTCTACAACCGTGCTTTTACGTCTACCATATGTTCTAATTTCGCATGGCACATTGTCAACCGTACCTATTTGAATCGTCATATATTCCCTATTGGTCTCCCCGTTGGCCGTAGTCTTTCCAACTTTACCGTCGTAACGAGTCGCCACTCTGAAATTGCATGAGAAATATCGCCGAATTGATAAGTATAGTAGCAAAAATGGAAACGCATGAGACGAGATAATTTCATGCCAAACATAGTGAGATTTCATGGGCCCATCAGCAGACAGGAGGAGCTGCACTATCGCTGTCACCAGGGCGTCAAATAATTTACTGGCACAGTGGGTTGTGACATCGCGGTGAGTGAAGAGAAAGCAGCAGTCAAACTTGTAACGATAACCTTTTACAGCGAAAGTAGTTATGAGATCACAACAACAGCCGTTTCTGGAGCGGCAGTTCTCCGCCGCCGCCGCCGCCGGTGTACGTAAACGCTACCGGGCGTTTAACAAACATACAGGATATAATAGCATTCGAACCTGGGCTTTCTGGGTGGCAGTCAAGTATTCTACCACTGAGCCTTAATGGTGCGTCAAGCTCCTGTGCAAACAGACCCTACAGAGGAGGGGTCTTAAACACGCGGCCCGCATACGGCCCTCGAACCTCCCGCTTGCGGCCCGTGATCTGCACATGACTGTCTTCGCCACACATTTTCTTTTTAATTTTCTTAGTAAGTATGTTCGTGAGCTACACAGGCATGACTGGTCTAAAGCATTGCTTCCGTGAGGCACCCCATGTGGCCACCATCTGTTGAAACACAACCGTGTAATAAAAAGAAAGGAAAGGAAGTCGAGCCAGCTCCACTCGTGAACACCGTGGAAACAGCCAAGCTTATGCCCGTCCTTCATTAGGCTGTATCGTAGCTCTCTATTTTTCAAGTCTTCCGTTCGTTGGCACTTAGCTTTGGCCTCTTTTGCGTGAACATCGCGGTTGACTCGGCGACGACGTGCCCGTTCTCGCGCCAACTCTCGCTGACGCGCATGTCTGGCGCCTTTTTCATCGGGAGAATGAGAAATGTTCGCCGTTTTGAAAGCGCGAACTTATGCACACCGGCACCACTGATGCGCTATTTCGCACTTCACTGCGCCTCGCCACCACCCCATCTTGGCGCGTTTCTCGAAGCTTCACCCGTCGACATCCTCCGCCCTCGCCTACCCGCAGCACACGCATGCCCCCCCCCCCCCCCTCCTACCGAGGCCCACTCTCGAAACAATACGAGGCCACGTGATCAGCCCTACCGCAAAGACGGACATGAAAACCTCGGCTAAGAACAGCTTAGCTGCTAAAAATTTCGGCAGATCCCACGTACCGTGGGAACCAATGATATGCGAAGCATGCGTCGAGAAATTTGCTGTGGGGCACTTTTAAAATGAGCATAACGTTACGAGGCGGATGGATGTAGTGCTCAGTAAACATATGTAGAAATTTTATACACTTACACGTATCTAGAAAACGTGCAAATCTGATAACTGGTTGTTCATACTTAGGTAACGACGCCACCACTAACGTGCGCACTACCAGCACCAGAAGTGGTAGGCTGAAATGTTGTTATTATATTAGTACGTGTTGTTACGCGAAGCGTAATGATGAAGCGTATGCAGAAGTTCTTTGTCTTTGAGGCAAGTGTTATGAGATGGATCGACGTTAAGTGCAGTAGTTGTGTGCACATCGTGGGTTTACCAGGAACGTCCACTACACTGGCGTCTACTAGTGACTACACTGGGTAGCTTATGGTCGGACATAACGTCAGCACTCACATTAAAGCACAGACGCCATTATTATCGAAACGAGATGCGCTTCATGGTGGGACGATGTTATTATCACAGGTAACTTTCGTTTGCGTATTCCTCCGGGTTCGAACAACGCTTGTATATAGTTTGCTGCATCATTGGAAGACAAATGTAATGTAAGTGGAGTCAACATTGGAACCGCAATTGACGTTAACCCGGTAAGACATCAGTGGCATAGGTTTACGTATGCAATGTTTATTGATCTGTTATAAAATTAGATAGCCAGCAGTACAACCACAATTGAAGTTGCACCGACTTTACGCCTGCATAGTGCCTTTTTCCTAAGCAGCTTGAAGTCCTTGCATCCCTCTGTGGTAGCATACCTCACTGCCACGCCGAACGCTTGGGTTCGATTCCTGCTGAGATCCTGACTTTTAGGGGCGAAGCTCCTTAAGGTCGAAGCTTGTCTATCACTCCGCCGGTGTCACTCGGTGTAGCCACGGTAGTGCGATGACGATGACGCTGCCATTACGGCACAGCACATGCAAGGTAGCCATTATACGCCATGACGATGACGATGACGCTGATGACGATGAACAATAAGCGCGTTCCAGAGCACATTCTCTTTTAGGGGCGAAGCGTCTTAAGATCGAGGCTTGTACATCACTCCCACGGTGTAGCCACGCTAGTACTCGCCGCTCCCGCTAGAGGCGCAGCTGTGCTTCCATTTGATTTGCATGGCGCCCACTAGGTGGCACTGCAGCGCTCGCTCCACTCTCCGGCGCCCTTGCTCCACTCTCGGCTCTCGGCGCGCTTCCTCTCTCTTTCGACGGTCGTCACTCAGTGCGCTTCGATACTACTACTACTACTATGAACAACGAAGAAGACAAGGCGGCGGCGGAGCGGAGGGCTCGCAAAGCGGCTGCAGCTCGGGCTCTCAAGTTGTGCAAGAGAGAAGTAGGCGCCGGCGACGCAGTCAAGCGGATCCAGATTTGCGAGCTCGTGAAGCTGCAGCAGCACGACAGCGCCGGCAAGCCGACCCGGAGTTGAGGGCTCGCGAAGCTGCAGCGGCACGGCAGCGCCGGCAAGCTCACCCGGAGTTGAGGGCTCGCGAAGCTGCAGCGGCACGACGTCGGCAAGCCGATCCAAAAGCGGCGAGGGCTCGCGTCACGACGTGTCACGTCTTTGCATGATCGAGTGGGCAATGTACGGGGGGGGATTCATGGTTACCCAAATGATCCCCCCGCAGCTTCGCCCACTCATCATCATTCACTTCGTGGAAATGCTGTGATTTTTTTTATCCTTGCATTCGCTGGCACTAAGAAACCGATGTCAGCTTATCTTAACGCTCTCATATTTAAATTACTAATGTCTATCCTCACCGTTCCGGGGTAGATATAAACTGCCAATCGCCTGTGCCGCATACCTGCATACCGCGGCCCGTGGTATACCGGTATGTACCACTCGTGTCTGGAGAAAAGGGTTTGACCACGTACGCGACGAGAGATTCACGTTATTTATGTCGTGACCAGACAGTCATATTCCTCAAAATATCTTACCCTCCCATACCAAACTTGGTCTACACCAAGTCAAAGAGGCGCAAAGTACCCTGACGTAGGCGTCAAGATAGATACATAGATATATACGTAGATAGAAACACTTAAAGTGCCTGCAGTTCGCTAAGAAAGGCATCGAATTTAAAACTATATTTTAGAATTGGCGTCTTCCTCTGCGTCTTCGTGTTTTCTTTGTATACTCACCAAATAATTGAAATAAATAAATTGGCGTCCAGATTTTATTCACTTTGGAGATCGGTATCGACATTTGGTTGAAATCTGGGCGCCAAATGACCGGTATGTGAGATATGACCGGTATATAAGATATGAGAAAGGCTTTCTTTCAAACGGCAGCGTTTGCTTACAATTAGTACAAACTACACCCCCCCCCCCCCCCTTCCCGCTTTTACCTCCTTGACTGCCCCGGCCCTTGCTGGACTGAATTTGCGTGACTGCGGCCGGCTGGCTGAGGTGAGTTTGAGACATCTGCTATACAAGCTTCATGTCGGGAAAGGAATCGCGTTAACATATGTAACATAACGACGTAGAAGAGTAGAATAACAACCAGGCGTCACACAATGCGAATTGCGTAGCGAGTGGGTTGTTGAATGCTGCCAACTCAATACAAAAGGCTAAGCCTGCGTCGTTGTCATCAGCCACCGCATCAACAAAGTGCACACAGGTGCCTTACAGGTCTATAGCGGGTACTTCACTTCTCCGCAGAATAATGAATAACGGCGTAATGGGTGCTTCCCTACTTCACATAAATTATGATGAGTTAATTATAGCGCAGTGGGTGCCATGCAAGTGTATACTTGTACTAGTTGCCTAAGAGAGTTTACAAAAGGCATAGGCCGCTCTTCCAGCTTTCTCTGGCACTGTGCTGCGCGTTCCGCGCAAGCCTAGCGTTTTTTAATAGGGTTGACTCGTGCCCAGCAAAAAAAAAAAAAAAAAAAAAAGAGGAAAAACACTTGCAGGACAACGATAGCTGCGGCAGCTGTCGTGGACATCTGTTCTAAGGTGAAGCAGAGCTGTAGATTGTTTAGAAATACGGAGAGATGAACAAGTTGGTAGGTATTCATTCTAAAAAAAAACACGGTGTGCAAACACGGACACAAGAAAGAAGACACTACAATCGCCGACTATCAAATCAAGAGGCGCATAATGGCGGAAAAAAAAAAGGAAGAAAGCACCAAAACTTATCTGCGCATGCCCATGCGAAGTCGTACGTATCAATCCGGAACACGTGGGAGTGTACGGGAAAGGTAACTGTTAAGGCATTTGATTTCTTTTTTATGCAAGTTAATCGATGGTTGGCTCATGCATGCGCTGTTATGGATATGCCATGCCTCAATCATTTAGACGCGCTTCATCAGTCCTACGGCAGTTCAAAACTACTCATTCACCAAATTTGGCGTGCACTTGCACTCTCGACAGTGTAAAGATAGATTATAAGGTGAGCCTCCAGTTAGTGATCTTTTATGTTGCAATAGTTTCTGGTTGACACAGTGGCCAGTATGTCCAACGTAAAAGCGGCCGCAGCTAAAAGGAACCCTCATAGATCACATCTGTACGGCAATCAGTGAATTTATTGGTGTGTTCTACGGTGCATTTGTTGGTCCGCTTATTGTCTATTAATCACTCATTTTTTCTCTGCGCAGCGGCACAAATCTTATCTAGTTTATCGGGAGCCATAAAAACAACGCTAACGCCGTATATACTTCCCACATTCTTTAACCTTTGAGATGGGCCGTGAATGTATGATATATACGTGCGACAGGATTTTTCCCGTTGCTTTCTACAACCATGCTCGGACTTAACATAACGGACTTAACATAACGGACTTAACATAACGGACTTAACATAACGGGTTCAGCGACAGTGGCCACTGCAACGCGAGGAAATCCTACGTCTAAAATGCGTGTAACCTGCGCGTTAAAGCCGGCACTCATTTTGTGCTCACACGACTTGGTGACGGAAGACTTAAAGGGCCAGTAAATAGGCTCCGACTTTTTTTTTTTTGCACCCCCCCCAAACAAGCTCGCCAATTCGTACAGTAAACCATGGCGATCGCATTTTCCGAATATTACAGCGCTGCGCGCCGCACAGACCCTCATTTCGAAAAACCATTCCCGCGCTTCTTTCCTCTGCCTGAGCAATACCCCCTCGTACGCGCAGTGACGCAAAGTCGCCGACCGGCGACTTGTCGTGGCACTGAGCTCATCGATTGGTCCTTTGCCCTAGGAAACGGCGCCTTGGCCCTGCGGTGATGCAGTTTTGGCCGCGCAGTCCGCATTTTCATTTTCCTGTGCCGCCCTCTGCCGTTTTGCAGAGCCCGAGACTACCGGGAGAAGCTGTATTGCCATAACGAAAGCCTCCGAGAGGAAGAGGCGTCTTGCTACTTTACCGCTAGGGGAAGGGTGCTCCTCGCACCGCGCCGCTATGACACGTGCTCATGTGGGGGAAGCCCTGCTCGGTCGTTGGCTCCGCGCCGATGACGTATCGCTGACGCCGTGCCGAAGTGGGCGGAGTCACGACGACGGGCTACGCCTTCCCCACCCTATGGTGGAGAAGGGTGGAGAGGCCGCGCGGAAATTTGAAACCAGCTGAAACGGATGTTCTAACGTGACAAAGTGGGGCACACTACGGAACAGAGACAAGAGCAGAAGACGACAACACAGGCGCACACAAGGTGTTCTAACCCCTGTAACTTCCTTATTATGGCACGTATTCGCAAAATTCTTGCGGCAGCATGTTCACATAGCAAAAGTGCGCATATTTCTCGTCATTACAATTTTTGGACCTCGGGGTTGTTGACTGACCCTTCAAGACATGACATGGCTATACCGCTTTCGCAACCTTCGAGTTATTCGACGAGAAGTTTAACAGGGGTTTTGAAGACCTAGGATAATACTACCAGCATGCGTGGTTCTTCTGAAACGTTAAGGAAATGTCTAGAAATTGTGTTACGTTATTCTGAGGTCATTATTGAGTAATTTTCAACCCTCCTCCATTTAATTGAAATTTTTCGCTCACTGAGGTTACCCCAGTTTCGAAGTCCTCACCCCTACAAAAAATCAAGTAACCGTCCACATAACGGAAAACCATATTAACAGAATTACCTAAGGCGCCTTCTAAACGTTTGTCAATCTTGCTAAAGCATGAATCCATAAGAAGCGGAGCCACCTTAGAACCAATACAATTCCTGATTTCTCTGCATAAACGCCTTCCTTACAACCTGCCAGCGTTGACTTCAAAGTACGTAGAATTAATTTTTAGAAAAAGCTCTCATAGAAACACCACATTTATCTGTGAAAACCGTTTCCTGCCCTTGCTCGTTAACACTGTCATTAATACATTTTAACAAGCCGTCATGCGGCAAGGAGTAACAGAGGTCTTCACTATCCATACTAAATGCTTTACAACCACCGAGGTTCTCATCTGAGAGGAACTGAACTAGGGCCTGAAAAACTGAAAAAGTTTAAGCAGTTCTGCAAATAACTAGACACAACGAATTGCCTTTCTCTGAAACAATTGATCGAAAAGGAATCTCGTTCTTATGTGTTCTAGCTGAAAAAAAAAAATCACAGTTTCGCCACTAGGGCGAAGCAATGAATGCGATAGCAAGAAATTAGTTTGTCACACGAAGAACGACAAGCAGCTCGATACTTGCAACGCGCCGCCGCAGCACAAAGGAGGACGCTCGAAAAGGACGCATAGGTATACACAGGACAAGCGTGAACTAACAACTGTCGCAGTTGTTACGTATTTGTATTTGAGCGACGCGCTGTGAGTGTCCACAAATGCAGAAGCCGACACTGTTGTTGCTGTTGCCTCTGACATGGCTCATACCCACTCAGAGGGGATTGGTCAAGGATTGATTATATAATTATATGACTTTTCGACGCTGTTTGACACTTCTTTTTCTTTTTAAGTGCGGCACGCGGAACATGGCCTCCGAGATGGCGGGCGCGCAGCGGGTTTTTCTCAGGCCGTCCCAATCGCACGGGGAGAGCGTATTTCCCGAGGTGGGCGTGGCCCGCTCTTTTCTCCGCACCGCGGCGCGCTTACTTGGGATTGGAAGTACCGGAGTGTGGGTAAATGAGGGGGGATAAAGATATATGGAGGTACAAGAGAAAGCATCGGTAACAAAGGGAAAGAGGAATGCTGCAATCATGAAGCACAGAGCGTTATGGGGATACCAATAGGTACGAGGTGCTTCGAGGGCTGTGGAAGGGTGTTATGGTTCCGGGGCTTACATTTGGGAACTCAGTGGTGTGCATGAAGTCAGAGGTGCAATCAGGAATGGATGTAAATCAAAGGACTGTGGGACGCCTCGCGTTGGGCGCTCACGGGAAGACGACAAATGAGGCTGTAAAGGGTGATATGGGATGGACAGGTTTTGAAGTGAGGGAAGCTCAGAGCAAAATTAGATTTGAAGAGAGGCTGAGGAAAATGAAGGAGAGTAGATGGGCAGGGAAGGTTTTCAGGTATTTGTATAGAAAAAGCGTCGACACGCAGTGGAGAAAAAGAACTAGGAGGCTCACCAGTAAATATACGGCTAGCAGTGTGGGCGACATGGCAACAAGGAGCATTAAGAGAAAAGTCAGAGAGGCGGAGAGGACTTATTGGATGACAGCGATGGAAAAGAAGCCAGGCTCTCAGTGACTACCGAAAGGGAAAAAACGAAATAAGGAGGGAGAGGTTTTATGATAATTCAAGGGGAAGCGCTTTACTGTTTGAGGCAAGGTCGGGTTGCCTTAGAACGCGTAGCTATAAAGCGAGATTCTGTAACGAAGAAGAACAATGTACATGCTGTGGGGGGAACTAAGGAAACGATGGAACATGTACTGATTGAATGTGGCGATATCCACCCAGATATACGTGTGGGCACGAGTCTACATGAAGCCTTGGGTTTTAGGGACAACAATGGAAAGCTGAACACGTCCGCGATAGAAATAAGTAAGAGACGGTTAGAGTATTGGTGGCAGAAAAGTAGAGATAAAGGACAAAAATGAAGAAGGGGGGAAAAATAAGGTCATTCTGCCTTAAGAAGCAGAGAGATGGACCGTGAACTTATATTTTTCTTTGATGTAATAACATAGATTTAATCGATGTAGATAAGGCATTAGGCCAACATAAAAAGAAAGTTTTTTTTCGAGCCTGGTGGCAGACATGTCACCGCCCCGTTATAAAGGGGACGCTCATAGCAACCATCCATCCATCCGGAAAAGTTGCCGCGCTGTTGGCGCAGCTTGCATGTGGCGAGGAAAAAAAATGGTTTTGCGCTTTTATTAACCTCGCGCCGATTTGGAAATGTCTGGTCAAGGTGTACGAGAGGCCAAGTCAATGCCGGGGCCTATCGATTCTCAAATGGGCTTTTTTTTTTTTTTTTTTGCTGTATATAGATTTGCGCCGCCTTTGTTAGAGCACTTAGAAAAGCGATGCCTCTGCAAGAGATCCGCATCTGCTAGAAACTTACTATACTTAGAAATTTGCGGGCTGTATAGTATGGGGGGCGCTAGCGAAGGAGAAGAAAAAAAAAAGAACGATGATGAGGCTGGGCGTGATGACGCCCGGGGCTCGCGCTCGCCCTGCCGCTAAAGACCGATCAGTCGTTGCCAGGCCTTCGTAAATTAAACGCGTTTTTCTTGTCGCCTACGTGTTCTCTGAGGGCTTCGGCCGACCACTGGCCCCGAGCCCACAATAGATATGTTGATAATGTTGTAAGCTAGATTTAAGGCCTACGACGGAAGCAATCCGTTTGGAAGCAGTATCGCAAAAAGCAGGTATCGGTGCTTGCTTCCTTTGTGCATTTTTTCCTTCGGTGTAACAACATATAGCGAAATGAAAACACACGTACAGCAGCAGCACTCAACAGCACTCAAAGCAATAAGGTCGAGCGCACGCTGGAGGGGAACGCTAACTGAGCCGACGAAACTCGGCACTCGGCATCAGCAATCGTCATGCTCTCTCCTCGCGATGTCGCCGGCGCCATCAAGTCTGGCGCGAAAGCCGCGCTCGTCCACGAGGCTTCCCCAATTTCCCTTTCCAACTACCTCCCGTCGCGCCGCAGGAGACAGGGAGGAGGTTGCAGGCGGTCGCCACACGTCTAGACCGTGGTCTAGACTTAAAGTCGCCGGTTCTGCGACGACCACGGACTGGTTACAGGCGCGTTTTGTTCATTTATGATCGATTGATTGATTTGGATGCAGTCGAGAGCACAGTAAATGAACACGATACTGATATTGCCCTTGTGCTACCAAAACGTGAGCAAAATCCGGATGACGAAAAAGGAGGCGATGACAACTCAGGCACTTTCACTGTGAACGACGTGTGGAGTAAATGTAGGTCGGCTAATCGAAGCCTTCAACAATATTCCGGCAAAATTACTTATCATCTTACTTCAGTGAAATCACCAGGGCACTCAGTTATCTAGAGCGTAACGGTGCTTCGGTTGACCAACTCATAAATATCCGTACGCGATCAAATAGTAAAACGATGTGTCACGAGAGGAGGGCAATATGATTCAACGACGAAAATTAGCCCAGTTTTCACCCATACACGTCTCCAGAAAGGAAGAATGCTAGAACGCCCCTGTATATTTCTCAAATCAAGGTATCTCGCGCCGAGACAAAACGGACCGTAATGAAAAAAAAGTAACACTACCACAGACGAATTGATACCTCGTTACAACAATTTATATCAGGAAAACTTCAGCAGTTGCCGTGCTTTTCTCCGTAAATTGGACCAAAATAAATGCAGTAACAGAAAAAAAAAATTGCCTGCTTGCTCGCACAGAAAAAAAAAAAAAAAAAACATGCGCACGCTGTAATCCCGCGCGCTCTGCTTTCTGCCGCGGTCTCCGCTGCCGCTGGATGGATGGACGGATGGATTCTATGAGCGTCCCCTTTATAACGGGGCGGTGACATGTCTGCCACCAGGCTCGAAAAAAAACTTTCTTTTTATGTTGGCCTAATGCCTTATCTACATCGATTAAATCTATGTTATTACATCAAAGAAAAATATAAGTTCACGGTCCATCTCTCTGCTTCTTAAGGCAGAATGACCTTATTTTTCCCCCCTTCTTCATTTTTGTCCTTTATCTCTACTTTTCTGCCACCAATACTCTAACCGTCTCTTACTTATTTCTATCGCGGACGTGTTCAGCTTTCCATTGTTGTCCCTAAAACCCAACGGCTTCATGTAGACTCGTGCCCACACGTATATCTGGGTGGATATCGCCGCATTCAATCAGTACATGTTCCATCGTTTCCCTTAGTTCCCCTACAGCATGTACATTGTTCTTCTTCGTTACAGAATCTCGCTTTGTAGCTACGCGTTCTAAGGCAACCCGACCTTGCTTCAAACAGTAAACCGCTTCCCCTTGAATTATCATAAAACCTCTCCCTCCTTATTTCGTTTTTTCCCTTTCGGTAGTCACTGAGAGCCGGCTTCTTTTCCATCGCTGTCATCCAATAAGACCTCTCCGCCTCTCTGACTTTTCGTTTAATGCTCCTTGTTGCCATGTCGCCCACACTGCTCAACCGTATATTTACTGGTGAGCCTCCTAGTTCTTTTTCTCCACTGCGTGTCGACGCTTTTTCTATACAAATATCTGAAAACCTTCCCTGCCCATCTACTCTCCTTCATTTTCCTCAGCCTCTCTTCAAATCCAATTTTGCTCTGCGCTTCCCTCACTTCAAAACCTGTCCATCCCATATCACCCTTTACAGCCTCATTTGTCGTCTTCCCGTGAGCGCCCAACGCGATGCGTCCCACAGTCCTTTGATTTACATCCATTCCTGATTGCACCTCTGACTTCATGCACACCACTGAGTTCCCAAATGTAAGCCCCGGAACCATCACACATTTCCACAGCCCTCGAAGCACCTCGTACCTATGGTATCCCCATAACGCTCTGTGCTTCATGATTGCAGCATTCCTCTTTCCCTTTGTTACCGATGCTTTCTCTTGTACCTCCATATATCTATCCCCCCTCATTTACCCACACTCCGAGGTACTTGTACTCGCTTACCCTCGGTATTTCTTGGCCCTGTATTAAGACCGCATGGTCTTCGTGATCATTGAATACCATCAATCCACATTTTGTTGCACTAAAACCTAGTCCCAGAGCCTCGCCTTCCCTTCCGCATATATCTGCCAGCCGCTGTATATCATCTTGACTGTCCGCAAATAAGACAATATCGTCAGCATAAAACAGACCTGGAAGCTTCCGCTCAACCATCGCGCCTGCCTGTTTGTGTGACAGATTAAATCCAATGTTGCTACCTTCTAGCGCTTTTTCCATCCTCACCATGTACAGCATGAATAACAGCGGGGACAAAGGACATCCCTGTCTCAGCCCCTTGCTAATGTCAACGCTGTCCTTGCTGCTTATTCCTTCCCATTCTACACAAACTGTATTTTCTCGGTATATTTCCCTCAAAAGCTGTATACAGTCGTCACCTATGCCCACTTCCTTCAATATATCCCACAAAATTTCCTGATTAACGTTGTCATATGCCCCGGTGATGTCTAGATAAGCTACGTATAAGGGCCTGTTTTCTATTTTTGATATTTCTATACACTGTGTAAGAACAAACAGGTTATCGTCTAACCGCCTGTCGATTCGGAATCCATTCTGGAGTTCTCCCAAAATATCATTTTGCTCTACCCACGTTTCTATTTTTTTAATTTTACTGCCTGCATCGCCAACCGGTATAGCACCGATGTAATGGTTAGCGGTCTATACGAGCGAATGTTATCCTTTCCTCCCCTGCCTTTATAGATTAAGTTCATTCTACTTTTTCGCCAACTGTCTGGTATTTCCCTCTCCTGTAAGCACTTTTCTACGGCTTTCAGCAGTGCTTCTTTAGTGCTATGTCCTAGTTCGTTAATGAGGCTGACGGGAACCCCATCTAAGCCCGGAGTAGTGCGCTTAGGAATTTTTTCCTTCGGCCTTCTTCCAATTGAAATTCTCAAGTACTACCTCTTCCTCGGTTGTACTCTTCTGTATACTTTTACTCACCGGGGGAATCCCCTGGGCGACCTTTTTAAACGAATCGGCTGTTACCTTTCGGATGTAACCTAGCGCTTCATACCCTTCCAATTGATTTCCTCCTTCATCTACCATATGTTGTTGCATTGTGACAGACTTCCTACCTAGCGCTTTTAGGTGGCTCCAAAATATCCTAGGCGCGGCCTTCTTCTTTTCGCGAATCTCTGTCATCCAGCGTTCACTTTCGCCTTTAATTTTTGCCTCGACTAATTTCTGCACAATGGATTTTTGCTCTAAATATATTTCCCATACTTGGTTGACTTCATCCTGTGGCCGCTTCTCCTTTTTTGCCTGTCTGTGCTGCCGTGATGCCTCACGTCGCTTCTCGATCGCATCCCGGATTTCTTTGTTCCACCAACTTTTTGGCTTTCTCTTTCCTTTCCAAGAAATAGTTTTCTTCTCTTTTTCTATTTCTTTCGTGATTACATGTAGCAGCTCACTATACTTCCAGTCTTTGCCTGGCAGTTTGTCTACTTCTTCTTCGACTCTTGCGGCTATATTAGTTATTTGTTTCTCATTTAAATATGAGCTGCCAATGTTTAATTCTAGGTTCTTATTTTCAGTTTTATATCCCATTTGTAATGTTATGCGTTTATGATCACTACCCAAGCTGTTAATGCCTTCCTCGTCTATTCTCATCTCTCTAAGTTTGTCATAGATTCCTTCTGTCATGAGACAATAATCAATGCTCGATTGCCTGTTTCCGACTTCCCACGTGATCTGTCCCTCACACTTAGGCCCCGCGTTAACTATTTCAAGACTATGTTGCTCGCAGAGATCTAGCAATAACTTGCCATTGGAGTCTGAATATCCGTCAAGGTCATGTATGTGAGCATTCATGTCCCCTAGAAGGATTATTTCGGCATCATGACCAAATTCTTTAATATCGGTGCTTATGCATTTCACTATCTCCAGATTCTTTTCTCTGCAGTTATTCCCCGTCCACAAGTAAGCTACACCTAGCCACGTTTTCTTTCCACCTACTGTGCCCGAAACCAATAGGTGCTCTGAACATGTTTGCTTCACTCTATCCCATTTTGCTCTGCTATGAATTAGCATTCCAACACCCCCCACCTCTCCTTTCTGATATGATCCTGTTGCAACCTTCCCAAATATAATTGTCAATATGTGGTGGCTCTTCCAAGTCTCTAAGGTGTGTTTCTGTAACCGCATAAACACCTATCTGTTCCTTGTTTAACTGTCCCTCAATCTCTAACCATTTGGCCTTTTTTTCTGCCACCCTGCATGTTAATGTAACCAATTGCGACACGCGCCTTCTCCCTTCTTTTACCTTTTTCTCTGGTTTTTCGCTATACTACCTGTCCCAGAGGCCCCCCTGGTTGTTGCCCTCATTACACGCTACCCTGGACACCGAAGGGCCCGCGTGCCCCCCCCAAAAAAGCTACTGCGCGTCCTGCAAGTCGCCAACCCACCTCATGACCAAGCCTCCTATTGAAGTGTATTCCGTCTCTTCGAAAACCACCCCACCTGTGCACCTCTCTGTTTATTTCCACTACCTCGATGCGCTTCTCTCGACTCACCTGCCATATCTCTTTGTTTGCGTCGACAACCGCTCTTTGCAGGTTGCCGTCACGCACCGGTACCTCCGGTATTGTGCATACCACTATCTGCACCTGAGGGGAAATGGCGCGCATGTCATCAACCCCCTTTCGCCAATGTGGTCGCTAGTTCGGCTGATTCTTCATTCAAGACGTCGTTTAGACCTCCCGCAATCACCACGAGGTTACGTCCATTAGCTTTAGCTGCAAGTTCTGCGCTAGCTTGTCTCATCACTGATCCCAGCCTACGTCCCGGGAACGTCCCAATTAAAACTCGTTTGTCGCCTCTCACCCTTTCCTTGACTGCTTCTGCGCATCTAGCTAAATTCGAGTCCCCGGCCGTTATCCACGTGCTCCGACTTTTCTGTTGGACTGTCCCGCACCTGGCCACTGCCTCGGTCACCAGCTCGCGCAACCGCCGCTGTTTTGCTCTCTCCCCTCCCCAAAACCACCTCGCGGAAACTGGGTCCTGTGACCCCTGCACCTGTCTTCCCCAAACCTGTTTCCCCCTTCGCGTCTCCCACTATGGGGGTTGATGCCCCCCTGTTGCCGCCGTCGCTTGCTTCCTTGTTCACCATGACTGCCTTCGCTAACCCTTCCTCAGCTGACTTAAGCCTTTCTCCCATAGCCATCGTTTTTTCGCGCTCTGTCGCCAACGCATTCTCCAGCTCGGCGATTCTTACCATGAGCTCTTTCTGGGCAGCCATCATTATTTCCATTTTCGCCTCTAACTCACATTGCTTACACTTGGCGTCAGCTTCCTCTGTCTTGCCATCCGCACAAACCTATATTTTCCATCCCATTCCACACCCTGAACACTTTACGGTCTTTTTGACCATGGCTCGGTCGTTCACACTTCGGATTCCATACACTCAAAGCCAAAAGGTACCACAAAACTCCACCAGTATGCTTCAAAGCGCTTGTGTACCCTTCAGCCACGTGGTGGCCGAAAAAAAAAAAAAAGCCAGGCGACTGTCACACAATAAACAGTACAAAGTTGTAACCCCAATTAAGCTTCAATCTAGTGGCTTATGTACTCATATAACTAATAAAAGCAAGCTCGAATCATGCAGAAAAAACTTATCTGTCGCTGTCATTCCGGAGCCCACGAAAAACACGTCCGTCCTCTAGCGCTGCGGCGAAGTTTTTTCCAAGTGAATCCCAAGTGAGTGCGCCATCTCGCGGTAGCCAGGCGCGCGACGCGATGTACGCTTTTTTGCTGGGGAGCACGGCGATTGGCACGGCCGGAGCGAAACCCGCCGCACGCCCGCCATCTCGGAGGCCATGCACGGAATGACCCCTCTGCGTCTCCTGCCACACGGTGGCGTCTGACGCGTGCCCGGTGTTCTTTTGTTTCATTCTACATCATGAGTGGTACAGAAGGGAGCCACGTTTTCGTGCGCATCTCAAGGGCAATTTTCAATTTGAAAGAAACTGTAAAAGCGTCGTGGATAGAAAACACGCTCAAGCTGTTGCGAGATCTGCGTACCGCGAGCGGCAAATGGTGCATATGAATAGCTCGCCGTTATATCGCTGGCACGAGCATGACCTTCGGCTGTGTTGGCTAGCAGGCTGCGGAGCGAGGGGTCGCTGGTTCAAACCCCCCGTAAGGTGGTCTGGAATGACGGCGTCGACATGCAGACGGCGACGGCGAAAATCAGCCGAGACTGTCCATATAATTGCTATCGCAATAAAAATCTAAAGTAAGCGATTTAGCCTTCTTGACATTACAAGCTATCCTCTCAAGAATGTGTCCTAACAAAAGGTCGATTGCATATCGGCCGACTACCGACGGTTTAAGTTCTACCGTCCTGAAATTCAGTTTTGATGGCTGTCACTGGTTTTTCTGGCAACATACTGTCCGGCATAATAACGAAATACTCTTCATTATCTGAAATTACTGGCTTGAGTTTCTTCTCCACACAGTGATTAACCAGAGGCCGGATAGGATCAGGAAAAAGCATATTAAGGCGAAAGCCTTTAATGTCTCATGCTCACGTCCGTCCGGCGTCCGTCCGTGGCCGTCCGTCCGTCCGTGTTCATTCGTACGTCCACCAGTGTCCGTCCGTCCGTCTGTCCGTCCGTGCCCATCCGTGTCCGTCCGTCCGTCCGTGTCCCCGTCTGCCCCAGGCATCTCAACGTCTCGCCCACCAGCCGCCGCTCAATCGTCGTCGCCAGCCAGCCCACGTCAACTCGACCAGTCAAGCATCCGTGTTTTGGTCAGACTGAACTCGGGTTTTCCTCCGCTCAGCCGCGTTAGAGCTAGACTATCTGGTTTAGATCATTGAACTTACGTTTTGGTTGTAATTAGGAGTGGTTTACCGTGTGCAGTGAACTTTTTCCTAAGTGTAATTTTGTGTATATATACAATTTCCCTTTAATTCTTGAATAAATGTTTCGTGTGCTGGTTTGTTAAACCAATTGCTTTGTCAATAAGGCTCTCAGTGGCTCAGCCATAGAGGGCCGTTACAAACCAAAAGAAGAATTTGCATCACAACACCCAAGGTGCACGTCTGCTTCTTCAAGACTTCTCGTAGAAGTTTCGTAGCTTTTAAGGGGAAAGCGTTTAATATCTCATGCTCACGTCCGTCCGTCCATCCGTCCGTCCATTCGACCGTCCATCCATCCGTCCGTCCGTCCGTCCGTGTGTCCATCTGTCCGACCGTTCCGTCCGTCTCCATCCGCCCTTCCATCCGTCCGTTTCTGTCCGTCCGTCCATTCGTGTCCGTCCGTCCGTCCGTCCACCCGTGTCAGTCCGTCTATCCGTCTGTGTCCGTCGTCCCTCCGTCCGTGTGTCCCTCTGTCCGTCCGTCATTTCGTGTCCGTCCATCCGTCCGTCCGACAAAACAAAAATACATGGCATAGTCAGTCGAATGGCCACAAGCTTTCGCCGAACACACTTTGGAATGTACAAAGTGTCCTTCAATTTTTTGAGATCCCTTGATAGTAGCAACGCAGTCTGAAATGCAGTGCGAGCGCTCTTCGTCAGGACTAGTCTAGTGATAGTACGTGGTAAACTTAAAAAGTTGAATGGTTTGAGGTGCGGCTTAAAACAATATTGTTTTAATCCAAGCCTCAAATATTCGGTTTGAAATATCTTCAATATTCTCAAATATCCGGCTTAAATCAATAATTTATTAAGCCAGATATACGGCATTCTTCGTGATCTTGTTGAGGCACGGTAGTCGTCAGAAAAAATTACACCATCTCCCGCTAAAGGGAACCATGTGTAGATGTGAAGCAGCGGCGCTAACGCTTACACTGGCGGCGGCCTTCACGCTGGCGCTCATCGCAGCGTTGCGCAGGAGAGAAAACTGGGGAGGCGCTAAGCACGCAGTGATGGAGCGGTAA
>JALIZH010022097.1:0-62500 GCA_030522465.1 Rhipicephalus appendiculatus | reverse complement strand
CATTCTGTGACGCCTGGTTGTTATTTTACTCTTCTACCACGCTGTCTTACGCATGTTAACTCGGTTCTTCCCGACATAACGCTTGTATAGGGTTTCTGTGCGCACGAGTTTCGAGAACCGGCATGGCTCTGTAGAATACTGGGCTGCAACGGAGAGGACCCAGGTTTGAACCCCGTGCCATTTTGGATATATTTTCTTACTTAGTTTTTGTTCTTATTTCGCGTGATAGTGGTTACGGACACCAGTGGTAGCGGCGGCAGCGGACAACTACAGCACCTTTGTTGCGATCTCATAACAACTTTCGCTGTAAAACGAACCTTCTTTTTCTCAGAATAGCAGGGTCGGAGTGCCTGGACAGGTGAATCGTTACTTCGGTGTTTAAGAGGGGGGGTGGGCGCACAGTCTGCTCCATAAATTGACCTAACAAGGATAGGGCCGGGTGCTGCGATGACTAACCCCCCCCCCCCCCCTCTGAAAGGCAATCATGCGCACGCCTGTGAGTGTACATCCCGATGTCCCCATTCGGGAGCTGTACAAGTGCCTCTAATAGGCTTTCGGCTCTTTCCTTACGAACGAAGTTTGTGAAGGCGTCCAAAAATACGGCACGAAATAGGTCATAGGTTGCCAGGGTGGCCTCTCAATTCTCAAACCAGGTCTGGCAGTCTTCAGGTGAGAAATACACGTACCGCAACTTTTCATTGCATTTCCACCAGATGAAGCATACGCCTCTGTCGTATGCTTCTAAACAGCTTTCCGAGTATTCTCACTGTGATCCACGCAACGTCGGTGGCTCTCTTGGTTACAGCATCGTGATTGGTTTTGGGGACACTGGAGCGGTCACTGTCGCTGCTGTCGAGGTCAATGACGTGAACTTCCTAGCGTTGTCAAGAAGGGGTGTGTACTGTGGTGGTAACCCTTGCTGCCATTGGCTAGTTGGACGATCCGGGATGTCCTTGTGGTCTTCTTCTTCACTATTTGGGTTTTAAATGCGAATGCATTTCATAGTCGGGCTATGTCAGGCATCCGGCGTTCTCGGCGTTGTCCGGCGTTGTCCAGCGTTGTCCAGCGTTGTCCGCGGAGGAGGAGGAGGAGGACAGGTTGAGGAGGTAAGCGCCGGCAGGTGTTAGATGTGAAGCATCTTATCCGGTGGTGGTGGTGGGCGGCGTGACCACCCATACTGCGCATGCGCAAGCCCTTTAAAAAAATATAAATAAAAAACCTCCTCTCTCCCCCCTCTCTCCTCTAGGCATCCCTCCCCGTGGCAACCGCACCCTCACTGCGCATGCGCCTCCCCTCCTCTCTCCTCCTACGCTCCCCCCTCTCTCTCCTCTAGGCATCCCTCCCCGCACTCCCACTGCGCATGCGCGTCCCCCTCTCTCTCCTCTAATACGCTCCCCCCTCCCTCCTCTAGGCATCCCTGCCCACAGCGTCCACAACCCCCACTGCGCATGCGCGTCCCCCCCCTCTCTCTCCTCTCCTACGCTACCCCCTCTCGCCTCGCGACGCCGACGCAGGCAGCGTCTGCTAGCGAGTTTCTTGGTTGAAAAAACCGACTGCTCGCGCTGCACAACCGTTCACTGTCCATCCCGTATATATGGCAATGGATCTTGACCTCCAAGGTGGTGCCGGTGGGAGATTTCTCCTGTGCGTTGTTGAACAATAAAAATTCGCAGCGTGCGCGTTAACAAAAAGCCGACTGCGGGTCTCTGTGTCCAGTCGGAGTCTTCTGTCTCTCATAGCCCATTAGCAGCGATTGGCATGTTCCAGTAGGAAACACCGCTCCATCGCTGCGTGCTTTTCCAGTTTTAAATGCGAATGCATTTCAAGTGCGTGAGGGCGCTCGCATCGCGGGAGCTCGGCGGAGCTATATATGAAAAAAAAAAATTTTAAAAAATTAAAAAAAAGAAAAAAAAGGAAAAAAGAACAAAAAGAATAAAAAAATAAATAAAAAAAAGAAGAAAAAACAGAACAAAAAGCAAAAAAAAAAAAAACAGGCGCTGCGCCGTGCTCCCGACCGGGCTGCAGAAATTAGGCGCCTTTTTCCTTCTTCGAACCACAACCACCATATATAAATGGAGTGAAGCGCGCGCGAAATGCATTCGCATTTCCTCACGATTCCCCTTCGGGGAGGTGGGGGCATTTTTTCTGTCCGACGCCGTGCAGAAGTGGTTATAGTGCTGAGCTGCTGACCCGCAGGTCGCGGGTTCGATTCCGGCCGCGACGGTCGCATTTCGATGGAGGCGAAATGCTAGATGCCTGTGTACTGTGCGATGTCCGTGCACGTCACAAAATAGCAGGTGGTCGAAATTTCCGGAGCCCTCCACTACTGCTTCTCCCATAATCATATCGTGGTTTTGCAACGTAAAACTCCAGATATTATTATTATTACTACTACTACTACTACTACTACTACTACTACTACTACTACTACTACTACTACTTTGGCTTTGCTCGCAACTTTTCGTGGTCACCCGGTACGAGGACGGAGTGACACTCACCAAATGTCACGTAGTTGTGATCGTAAGGTAGGCGGAACACACGCTGGTGGATATGAAAACTCTTTATCGGGTGAACTTGTGCCCAGGAAATGAAAAGCCAAAGTACAGGCAATACACGCTGTACACTGATAGCGGCAATCACATTCGCCGGCCGTCGGTAACCTGAAGAGCGGTAAGGCTGATCGGCATTCATACATGTCGCATCGAAGATTCCAGCGTTGTCTCTGGTGGCCGCGTTAGTTCCAGAATAAACGCTATTGTCCTCGTTGGGCGCGCAATTGTAGCGAAGATTTTAAAATAATCTGGAACATTCCGGCGCAAACTGCCCAATGCAGTCGTTACTCCTGTAACGGGCCAGTTGCATAAAAACAGAAAGAGAAGCGCGTGCGGCAATACGAATATGAGGTACGCCACACTGGAAGACCACCGGTGCTTTTTTACACATAATTTGAATACGCAGGCATCTAGATTCATTGAAGCCATAGCGCTGATAAGACAGGGACCACAGAAAGAGGACAGGACGTGCGCTGTGGTCCCTGTCTTATCAGCGCTATGGTTTCAATGAACGTAACAAACCAACTAGACCAAATGTTTGCGGTCCCTGTCTTATCAGCGCTATGGCTTCAATGAACGTAACAAACCAACTAGACCAAATGTTTGCGGTCCCTGTCTTATCAGCGCTATGGCTTCAATGAACGTAACAAACCAACTAGACCAAATGTTTGCGGTCCCTGTCTTATCAGCGCTATGGTTTCAATGAACGTAACAAACCAACTAGACCAAATGTTTGCGGTCCCTGTCTTATCAGCGCTATGGCTTCAATGAACGTAACAAACCAACTAGACCAAATGTTTGCGGTCCCTATGTCTTATCAGCGCTATGGCTTCAATGAACCTAACAAACCAACTAGACCAAATGTTTGCGGTCCCTGTCTTATCAGCGCTATGGTTTCAATGAACGTAACAAACCAACTAGACCAAATGTTTGCGGTCCCTGTCTTATCAGCGCTATGGCTTCAATGAACCTAACAAACCAACTAGCCCAAAAGTCTGTTCTTAGGCATCTAGAGTTTTGGCGTAAATCAAAAATGCGACCACCGCGAATGAACCAACTACTGGACGGCTGTCAAATATTTTGATTATTTCCGAATGAACTGCTAGTGTGGTGGTCGTAATTATTGCGACAAAGTTACTGCGTAAAATATCATATGGCTTCTCCCCGCACTTACGTTATATTGTTAACCACACGTTCACAAAAAGAAGTACGTTGAAAGTCTGAATCGGTTGTCAGACTAACTGGCTTCAGTTGTCCTGTGCGATGAAAAACACAGGTGGCATCTTGCCCCCTTATAGTTTGCCTGGTAAGTTGCTGAATATATCCAGATTTTTTGTTGAGGCGCCAAGATCTGCAAGAAAATAAATTATGTTCGTTTTAAACACCATCCTTCATTAACTTCGTCATTATATACACAAGTGCTCTCCTGAATCCATGAACGCGAGAATAAACGTATCCGGCAGCAGTGTTTCGAACTTCCTGTTGTTAATTCTTTGTGTAAACATTGAACTGTATCTAGCATCAGGCCAAGCTGAATGCCTCCAGGGATATGGCCATTAATCTGCTTCAGACTGTGATGCATGTATTCCTTGCCCCGACTGGCGATATCAACGTCAGTACTTAAGAAGTTATATCGAAAGAAAAGCAAATAAGTGCTCGTTAGATTCGCAGTAGAATTTCAGCGATATGGTATAACGGCGAATCGCTCGAGGCCTGTTGACGCGGCGCCATGTAGAGCTAATGAAAGAAAGAAAGAACACTTTTTCTGGACAATAAATATTGAGAAAATAGAAGTGCAAGTTCCTCATGCGCGGTGTCATAATAATAAAGAGCGCGTGTCTTTTGTTTACTAATGCCCTGGCATGAAGCCAATGTGCCTTGAATGTTAAGCAATTCCAGGGTCCCTCAGCCTGCTGTAGACAAGCGGTCTCCAACTCCCAGAATTTCACAAAGAAGAAATAGCAACAACAGTTAGCCTTATACTGGTAAGGCGACCTTTCAAGATGGTTTTTAAGTGCCTAAATTAAAGGAAATAACCAACAAACTTGAATTTGCCAGATGCATGTAAAATGAACTCTTTAACATCAGTTGGTCAGCACGGCAACCTGGTACTTTAGGTGGAATCTAGTTCCGTAGCATTAAAATATTTCTCAACTAGATTGTGTAACCATATTTCAACTTTTTTTAGCGCGCCCAAAAGACAAGGACAAGAAGGATAGAGACACACGAACGCTAACTCTCAACTATTTATTTTTGAAAGGAACTATACATATAAGTACCCAAGAACCAGCATAGAGCATGTGCGGCGCAAGTCATGTGACACACTGTCAGAAGGGCTAAACAGATTTAAAAACGCATCAGTCAACCGAATGTTGACTGATGCGTTTCTTTGCACACCTATTTATATAAAAGGCGTCGGTAACTTCACGTGTTTGTTTATCTTTATCTGCGAACAAACTATCAGTATCATAAAAAACGGGGTCGCAATGGCATGATTTACAGTGATCAGACAAGTGTGAAGATGTTTCTTTCCCCAGTGAATTAGCATGCTCTTTTAGTCGGGTGTTGATACACTGACCAGTATGTCCTATGTACAGTCGCGGCCACTGTTAGATGCAACACTCGAAGGAGCACCTTTCTTATTGCGGCCCCCTAACTGCAAGTGGATGGGGAAACATTGAACGTGCGCTTTACTAGTTTGTCGGAAAGAGTCTGAGATGTCAACCACCAGTAGCCTTATGCAAATCTAAGCCCTTATTTTTATGCAAGAAAATGAAATCTAGGCATGCTCTGCATCTAACAGTGGCCGCGACTCTGCATATTTCTACACGTTAACGATATCCGATATACCACCCTTTTTCGGCATTTCGTGAACTTCCATTCTTCTTTTAAGCCACAGCGACATTTTCTTTCCCCTGTTTTAAACTTTTTTGCAATGGCCTGGTACAAATGTTGACAAAGTTATAAGGATAGTGAAGGGCGTGCAAGCACCACCTTCAAGGAACCGCTTCAGTAAAAAAGCCGGCAGATCCCACGCACTGTGGGAATCGATGTAATGCGAAGAAGCCAGCAAGGAGCGAATCATGCTGTACATAAAATTGAAGGACACTTTGTGCATTCCAAAGTGTGTTCGGCGAAAGCTTGTGATCATTTCTACTTATTATGTCATGTATTTTCTTTACACTCTTAGTGGGATGGCACACATACGGAAAGTGGGAGTGTTTTTTTTATATAATTTTTTACCGCGAATCGCAGCGAGACGCGAGACCATCTGCCTCCGTTTCGCATGCGTTCGTTTTCTCGCGCTTTGCGCATCGTGCAGACACCATCCGGGTACCAGCGCTTAAATTGACGGACACTTCGTAAATTCCAAAGTGTGTTTCACGAACGCCTGTGCCCAGTGAGACGGGGTCGGTCAGAATGGAACGCGATGCGCGCGTTTCTCTCCTTGCATGATTGGACACGCTGGGCACAGCGACGCTACGACAGCAAAGCGCGAGCGCTGTAGAGTCCGACGCGACCGGCGTCCGTTCGCGCGCCCCGGCGGCCACTGGGCACCGTGCCAGGGCAGGGCCGGAGGGACGGACAGACGGACGGGTAGACGGACGGTCGTGAGCATGCGACATTAAAGGCTTTCGCCTTAATATACATGTCATGATTTACATGTTAGGACCTGTCATTTATGTTCGTCACACAGTCACGTCGCGCAATACCTATTTTGGTGTATATCAAGCTAGCGAACTGAACGCAAGCGCACCATGAGCGTGGCATGTGAATGGCATTGTAGATGACATGCATGCCAAGATTTTCATGTTACCACGTGTCACTTATGTTCGCTATACAGTCACGTCCCGCAATACCAATTTTGCAGGTGTATATCAATCTAGCGAAACGTCCACAAAAGTGCCATGAGCGTGGCATGCAAGTCATGTTGCACATGACACATCATGATTTCCATATTACCACTTGGCATTTGTGTTCGTCATACAGGCACGTCACGCAACACCAAATTTGGTGTATATCAAGCTAGCGAAACGTCCACGTACGTGCCATGAGCGTGGAATGCAAGTCATGTTGCACATGACATGTCATGATTTCCATATTACCACTTGGCATTTATGTTCGTCATACAGTCACGTCACGCAATATCAGATTTGGTGTATATAAAGCTAGCGAAACGGCCGTCAGCGCACCATGAGCATGGCATGTAAATCATGTTGTATATGACATGCACGTCATGATTTTCATATTACCACCTATCATTTACGTTGGTCATGCAGAAATGTCTCATCGTACCAATTTTTGAATAGTTAAGAAACCGGCCTCAGTAACACTACGGTCAGTAGCGTAGCCAGAAATTTTTTTCGGGGGGGGGGGGGGGGGGTTCAACCATACTTTATGTATGTTCGTGCGTGCGTTTGTATGTGTGGTGCATATATACGCAAGCAAAACTGAAAAATTTCGGGGGGAGGGGGGGGGTTTGAACCCCCCAAACCCCCCCCCTTGGCTACGCCACTGACTATGGTCATGGCGTGTAAATCATACTTTTCATGACAAGTTATTCATGATTTTCATGATATGACCAATCATTCATGTTCGTCATACAGTCATGTTATGCCATACCAATTTTGGTACCAATCCCATTAACGATATGGCCAGGAGAGCACAAAGTCGTAGTCGGCTAGACAAATACATAGATAGATAGATAGATACGCTCAATGTCGCCGAAGTTCGCTAAGAAATGCTTCGCATTTAAATGGACTGTGCGGTTCTACCATAAGTTCATAAATTTTCTCACGGGTTAAAAAAAGTTGGCTTAAGGTATGGCATTGAAGTTGTTTTCAGCGCCCCTATTAAGGCACAGCATTTGTGCCAGGCCGTTGCTAAAAGGTTTAAAATAGGGGGAAAAATGTAGCTGTTGCTTAAAAGGATCGAAGTTCACAAAATGCCGAAAAGGGGTGGTGTATCGGATACCGTTAACATGTGGAAATATGTACATAGGACAGACTGGCCGCTGTATCAACACAGGACTGAAAGAGCATGCTAATTCACTGGGGAAAGAAACATTTTCACACTTGTCTGATCATTGTAAATCATGCCATTGTGAACCCGTTTTCCATGATACTGATATTTTGTTCGCAGATAAAGATAAACAAACACGTGAAGTTACGGAAGCCTTTTATATAAATAGGTGGGCAAAAAAAATGCATCAGTCAACCTTCGGTGGCTCTAACAGATAAGGAGTTTTTTTTTTAAATTCTGTTTAGCCCTTCTGACAGTGTATCACATGACTTGCGCCGCGCATGCTCTGTGCTCGTTCCTGGGTACTTATATGTACAGTTCCTTTCAAAAATAAATAGTTGAGAGTTAGCGCGCGTGTGTCTCTATCTTTCTTGTCGTTGTGTTTTGTGCGCGCTAAAAAAAGTTTATATATGGATACACACCAACTTGCCCAGTTATCTTACTAGATTGTGTAATTCATTTTTTTAGGCAGTCAGCTTTAACATTGAGCAAATAGATTCATTTAGCAACGTGTTTTCCTCAAACCTCTCATGCAATTTCGGCTCAGCCCATTGTACCGTTGGTATGTACTTATTCACTTAGACCAGGGGCGGCGCCAGCGGGGGTACAGGGGGGCTGGAGCCCCCCGAAAATTTTCACCTGCCCCCCCCCCCCCCCGCCTCCACAAGAGCAAACAGTAAAAACACAACGTCTAAATTCCCCGCCTTCCAGCCCCCCTGAAGGAACTCGCTTATCGTGGGTGCCCCCCCCCCCCCCCCCCCCCCCAGTAGCAAAATCCTGGCGCCGCCGCTGCCTTAGACGTTATAATAATAGATGTCTCGCTGACCCCCATAGTATGCCACAAGAACACATCATTTTTACACAAAAGTCGTTTATGCCGGCCGCCACAAAAAAAAAAAAAAAAAAAAAAAAAAAAAAAAAAAAAAAAAAAAAAACGAGAACAACCTTTCCGCCACGGATCTGGCGCAATAAAAAGTCACGCAGGTAGCTCAAAACGAACTTCAGAAAAAAAAAACAACGTATGGCAGCTTCACTACTGTGAAATCTGAGGAAATGCGCCGCACGGGCACCCAGCGATTCGTGTTCGTCGAGTTCCCAATGCTCCATTTACCAAAGCGTCGATGACGCCAATGTTTGGGGTGAGCCGGGAAGGTTTCCCTGCCACGAGGAGAATCCTGTTTAGGGAGATTCGCAAACTGGGTGTGCAACATGTGCGCTACTTTTTTGCTGCGCTTCATCGACGTCCGGCTTGCTACGGCAGTTGAGATACGCGTCGTCAGCAGCGATTTCCAAGTCAGGTTGTTTTCCCTACCAGACGCAGTGACGCAGCGCCGGCGAATCCCAGGGGCAGCGGCACTCGCTCGCTCGGCGAGGCGGTAGCGCCCTCTCTTGCGCGGCCCCGTAGTCAGCCGCAGATACCCGAAATGTTTTTAACGATTTTTTAGGAGCTTGTTCGGCAAGCTTCTTAAGCTCGCGCCTTGTCCGGCGGCGACGGCGGTGGCGTGTACACTTCTCCGCTCACTGCGCATGCGCGTCCCCTCCCTCTCTCCTCTCCTATACTTCCCCTCTCTCCTCTAGGCATCCCTGCCCGCGGCGTCCACACTCCCCACTGCGCATGCGCGTCCCCCCTCTGTCTCCTCTCCTACGCTCCCCTCTCTCTCGCCTCGCGACGCCGACGCAGGCAGCGTCTGCTAGCGAGTTTCTTGGTTGAAAAAACCGACTGCTCGCGCTGCACAACCGTTCACTGGCCACCCTGTATATATGGCAATGGATCTTGACCTCCAAGGTGGTGCCGGTGGGAGATTTCTCCTGTGCGTTGTTGAACAATAAAAATTCGCAGCGTGCGCGTTAACTAAAAGCGGACTGCGGGTCTCTGTGTCCAGTCGGAGTCTTCTGTCTCTCATTGCCCATTAGCAGCGATTGGCATGTTCCAGTAGAAAACACCGGTCTGTCACTGCGTGCTTTGCGCCTCCCCAGGTTTCTCTCCTGCGCAACGCCGCGATGAGCGCCAGCGTCAACGCCGCCGCCAGTGTAAGCGTTAGCGCCCGCTGCTTCGCATCTACACATGGTTCCCTTTAGCGGGAGATGGTGTAATTTTCTCTTCGCCGGAAGCTCAGGCAGTGAAAACTTCGTTACCGCTCGGCCGCATGAACACCGCACAGCAGCGCGGCGGGCTCGCAACGAACAGCAGCTGGGGCTCGCGGCCCGAGCGCCGCATGTAATGTGTATATAAGAACGTTGTCATGTCTATATATGATGGTAGGAGATGTGTACGGAGGATTCGCGGGTTACCCGCTCATATGAAGCACCAATCTGTCCTTGGATGACCCAAGATTTATTGGAGGCGCTTAAGGCTAAAGAGTACTGGCATCACAAGTGGAAACGCGATAAGCACAATGTTCATCTACTACATGAGTATAAAATTGCTCGTAACAAATCGGTAGCCATGTCGCGTAAATGTAAAAAAGACTATTATTCGAAGCGTATTGAGCAAGCTTCCGGTAACACGCGGAAAACTTGGCAAATAATAAACGAAGCAATCGGGCATACTTGTGCTGAAAAAACATTACCTGACAATGTCTCTGAAGATACTGTCAACGACTTTAATACTTATTTTACAAATGTTGGTCCTTCATTAGCCAAAATGCTGCCTATTCCTAACAAAGCACTGTACGAACCAACTTCCTTACCAAATAGCTTTGTTATTAATAACATAGAGATGAATGAAATTCTGCTTATTGTGAGTAAACTAATAATAAGCAAAGCGCCGGGTCATGACGAGGTTCCTGCGCGCGTTATAAAAGAGAACATTGATTTAATTGGAGAAGTATTATGCGACCTATTTAACCACTCATTACATGCCGGTAAATATCCATCAATACTCAAGATAGCCAAAGTCAATCCTGTCTACAAAGAGGGTGATAGGTCTGATCCTTCTTGCTACCGCCCGATATCTGTGCTGAGTGTTATTAACAATATCTTCGAAAAAATAGTTTCGAAACGTATGCTTTCCTTTTTGAGCAAATATCATGTGTTATGTCCGCACCAACATGGCTTCCGGCCAATGCGCTCTACAAGTACAGCAGTGCTCACACTAAGCCAAATTTTAAATACTACCCTTCAAGATAACAAATTCGCCGTAGCAGTTTTTCTGGACCTCCGAAAAGCGTTATATACGGTAGACCATGAGATCTTGCTTTACAAATTGCGCAAATATGGTTTTCGCAACACTATGTGGAACTTTTTCCCGAGTTACCTTCAAGGTCGACAACAGATGGTAATTAATAATAACATTACTTCTTCTCTCCAGTCCATACAAACAGGGGTGCCACAAGGTTCCGTATTAGGACCGTTACTTTACTTGCTATACATAAATGACTTGCCTCTAGTACTAACATCTGCCGAGATGCTTATGTATGCTGATGATACCGCGCTGATTATTACCGCAAAAATCTGTCAGGCATAGAAGAACAAATGAATACCGAACTTGCGAAGCTGGCCGATTGGTTTACAGCTAACAGGCTTACCATTAATGCCAAAAAAACAAAATATATGATGTTCCACTCCCGTACAAAACCCATTCCACATGACATAAAATTATATATCAATAATCGTTCCCTTGAATGTACCGATTCTTTTACTTATCTTGGTGTTGTTCTAGACAGCTGTTTAAATTGGCAGATTCAACTAGACGCAGTGTGCTCGAAACTAGCTTCGAGTTGTTACGCCCTCTTGCAAGCTCGTGAATATTTTGATATTACAATTCTGCGCATTTTGTATTTAACTTTAGTTAACTGCCACCTTTTGTACTGCATAGAGTCCTGGGGTTCGACGTACGACTCTTATCTTGAGCCAGTACGACGGCTGCAAAAACGAGCTATACGCACGATAACTTTTTCACGCTACTGCGAACATAGCAAGCCACTGTTTTCTAGGTTGAAGATATTACCATTCGATTTTGTGCGGGAACTAAGATTAGCCACATGTATTAACAGTGTCGTTAGGAACAATGAGCCATTCCCTATTTCATTACTCTGTACCCCTCGACGCCCAACGAGGAACCAAACTTTTAACAACTTCAATATACCTCCCACAAAAAACGCCTATAGCAAACGTCTACTACAATATACCGGAGTGAAAGTTTGGAATGGCATACCACATTATATAAAAAATACCCAGAACTTGTCCAGATCCCTGAAAAAATACTACTTTGAAGTAGTCTTCTCTGCTTCCTGAGTAGACTCGTCCTTTGGATTGTCGTTTTTTTTTACCATGTATATATATTGCCCTTTATGTCTTTTCTTTGTAAGGTGTAGCAATAACCCTGCTCTCTTTATTAAGTTATAAAGTACAAGTTTCATTCTGCAGTTTTGTACACCACCACTAACCAAATTTTTGTGTCTACTACGAGTTACGTACTTCCCTTTTCTGTTTTTCTTTGTTGAATCGAAATCAAGTGACTGATGTTAGAAGATAAACATTGTTTCTTGCATTATGATATCAAATTCCAATGGCTTACTTCTGTTTATTTTGAGAAAAACTATTACAGTTTCTGTTATGTATCCTTCTAATGGGACCCGCACTAGCCTTTGGCTATGGGACGATACAGTTTGTGCATATTTTGTACAAGATATGTGTGCAATAAAGAACATTCATTCATTCATTCATCTCCGAGCAAGCTCCTCCAACATCATTCACTTTGTGGCTATGGCGTGATTTTTTGTTAATTATTGCGATTACTTCTTGGATCTATTAATTATAATATTTTAGACCTCGTTCGTTTATTTTAATCTGGTTTTCACCATTGGTAGCATTGTTATGGACTGTATCGGGTGCTTCAGTGACAGCGTGGTCACGCCACAAGTGATGCATGGATGGACGATAAGCCGGGCCTCTAAAGTGCTCCGCGTCTAAAACTTTACTGACTTAATCGACCTGGAAATCTAATGCAGGGATTTTGCGTGGTATAGTCAAGTATCCTACCACTGAGTCACGTTACTGCTTCATTAGCCTTCGAGAGAAACCCTACCGCGGTGTCATGTGCAACGAGCAGTCACGTTAAAAGCTGGAATGCGTGGAAAAAGCGAAGAATAGCACCACGCGCCGCACATTGTCGATTGTGGAACGAATAGGTGGTTTAACGAGTCCCACCAGTTACTAAAGCCCTCAGCTGTAATTCACTATCATAATAAGACACAGTACAAACAATGTGTGCAGCTACGTAGGTGCATGCATTGTGTTACTGATGCGCACTGGATACTTCGCTACTTATAATTATCGCTGATGAGTACTTCGTAACTGCACTTGCAGTTGCGAAGTACTCATAAGACATTTTGCAACCGTCAAGGGCACACGCACATCCACCGAGAAGGGAAGAATGACAGGCGCGAAAGAAAGTGACGCGAATGGGGCTCCGTAACGCTATGTTCCACTCTGAAGTATTATCGCAAAAATTGTAGATGTTTATGTTCCAACAATTCGCTCATAACCCATTTATCACGGATGAAAACCTCGTTTGCTCAATAGCGCTATAGGTGATTATTTCGAGACGTTTTTCTAATTTGCAGTCGCAATTTCGGCTTCATTGAGCGCCGAGCGAGACGGAATCCAGGGTGGTTCGTTTGCAAACACAGCTGGCCGCATGAACACTTGCTCGCTACTCGTGCGCGTAAAGCACAGCGTAGACAGCTGCAGCAGAGAGTTCACGCAAGGAACATGGTAGAAAACGAAAACTTTGACGTAGGTGTTTGTTCGTTTTTTACATTAAAGAGCCCCTGACGAGCCTCTGAAAATGCAAAAAAAAAGACGAGCACATTATTCTCTCCTGGCGTTTCTCTCCTTTTTGGCGCACTTCGTGACGCATGAACAGTACGTACTCTCGATTGGTCCATATACGCGAATATCAGACGTGAATGGTCTCCTGCACTGCGTTGACATGCAGTCGCCCGTCCGGTCTGGTCTCGCACGACTGTCGTGCGCGATCAAATGATTTCACTTCATTTTGAGGCCTTGAAAAACACCTATTTTAACGCGATAGCGTTAAAGAGCTCCTTTCGCGGAAATCCCGGCGTCGGCGTCGGTGTCGGCGTCGTTGGTTGTGAGCGAAAAATCATCATCTTGTCCGTGACCCAAAAATCATCATCTTGTCCGTGACCGAAAAATCGAGAAAGATGCAAATAAAATAAATAATAAAAATTTCCGGGTCCGAGTGAGGATCGAACCCGGGTTGTCTGCGTGGCAAGCAGGTGTTCTACCACACAGCCATGCCTCTTTTTTTTTCTCTTACATGGTATTTATTACAAATGAGGTTCATGTATACACATAGCGTCCAAAATCTTAAGGCTTCCTCCACAAATGTACAATAGGCATTACAAAACAAATTTCCCGCAACACCTTGTTCTAAAAGGGTATTTGAGCAGTGCATTCTATGAACTGTGGATACCAGTCCGGCCGAAACTGTAGTTCTTCATAGAAGTCTTTTAGCTGTACAGTCATTTGCACGAAATGTGACCGCGAAGACACCATTGATTCCGCATGCCTGTCTAACATGCGAGTTTTCCATAAACTGTGCATGCCCATTAACAACAGCATGTCGACTGGCATAGCATTGGGTTTAGCATTGGGTTTGGGTGGTACCAGATAACGTATGGTGTGAGAATTTAAATCAAGTTGCTTTTTAAAAGCCCTCTGCAGGACGTCCCAAAAGAGGATGGCGTCCTTACAACTAATGAAACAATGTTCTATTGTTTCTGGAACTTCACAGAGGCGGCAGTTAATTGAGGATACAAAGATACCTTTGGTGCTTAACCAGGTTTTTACAGGCAGTGTTTCTGTGTGCACTTTGTAGAAAAATGTCTTCGTTATTGGTGAAATAGGCATTTTCTTCACACGTACTAGCACGTCATGACCAGACAATCCAGCATATAGTGAGCGGTACAGTGGGGCCGGAAATAACATATCTAATAGATCGTTATACAGATCTTTTCTTGCGCTAGAGAACAAATAATCATTGGAGAATCTTGCTGTGAGAAAGCGCACTGATTCGTATACTTCACGCATGAAACCTTGCAAATAGGGAGGCGATACAATATTAGTAGATACCACTAAATTTGGTAAAACATCGGCTAAATTCACTTGCAAGAAAGTTCGAAGCAGCGGATGGGCACAGTCGCGAAAATAGAAAAAAACGTGATACCAGCTGTCTAATAAAGAGGTGAACCAACCCGAGACCACCTGCGCAAACTGGTCTAAAAACATTGTCACGCCTCATTGGTTCATAGGTTGATGACCAAATGAAGGTAGCAAATATTCGGTGAAACTTCTGAATGTAAACCCTGGAACAATAAATTATTTGCAGTACGTAGAATATTTTTGTTGCCAGAAACAGATTGCGTGCCTTAGCTCTGCCAAAGATAGAGAGGTTATGCGGAATAAACGTCTGGGCATAACGCTTTAGGGTGGGTACACGTTCTTTCCAGTAATGTGCGCTTGATCTGTATGCATCTAAAGGAACGCCTAGGTATTTTGGTGGCACACAAGACCATTCAATACCCTCGAAATGGGTTGGTTTATAGGTCCATGGGCCAAACCACAGTCCCAAACTTTTTGCAAAGTTCATTCGTGCCCCTGCAATTGTTCCGAATTCCCGGATTGTTGACACCGCCGTTTTTATACTGGAAAGATCTGTGCAAAAGAACGCTAGGTCATCCGCATACGCCAATACTTTTACCTCATTCCCATAAACACTGAAACCGTGGACGTTGGTAGATCGAATCACGTTTAAGCACAGTGGCTCCAAGTAAAGAGCAAAAAGCATTGGCGACAACGGACAGCCTTGTTTCACAGATGAGTTAAGGAACACAGGTTTTGACAGCTGACCATTAACAATCAAACGGGTCAAACAATCATTGTAGCATAGTTTTACGCCTTTAAATATAGTGGACCCAACGTTGGCATGTTCGAGAAGAGAAAACAGAAAAGAATGACGAACCCGGTCAAACGCCTTCGCTAAGTCTACTTGTAGCATTGCCAGTTGCTCGTGTGAGTGTGAACAATGTTCCAATACTGTGCGAGCGATGTGTATGTTCATCTGTATTGAGCGACCTTTTAGACCGCAAGTCTGATGGGCACCAATAAGAATCGACATTGCAAATTGAAGTCTGTTCGAAAGCACTTTGGCAAAAATTTTATAGTCAACATTGCACAATGTAATTGGTCTGTAGCCGTCAATATGACGGAGTTTTTCTCTGTCTGAGTATTTTGGAATTAGAACGGTGTGGCTTTTAGTAAAAGATCGAGGAAGCGTCTCCAGATCAAAACTCTGCTTAAAAATGTCGAGCAGTACAGGACACAGTAATGATTTAAATGTTTTATAAAACTCGCCCGACAATTCATCAGGTCCTGGCGTTTTTGACAATGGTAATTGTGCAATGGCAAGATCTATTTCTTGTATAGTGATTGGCCCACTAATAGATTTACATTCCTCGTCAGTTAGAGGAGTCACAAATGACAAGAACTGCGCTACCAGATCTTCGTTTTCGTTTTCAGAAGAGGCGCTGAACAATTCTTTTTAATAATTTTCAAATTCTGACATGATTTCACCTGAATTAGTGACCAATAACCCTTTCGAATAAAGATCTGGTATAAATTTGGCTTTTGCGTTGCGGTGTTCATCGAGCAACGCTTGACGTGTGGGTTCCTCTGAATGCAAAGTACGGGTATTGCGTGATCGAACACGGGCACCTCTGTAACGCAGAGCGTCGTACCTCTGCAGTGCGTTCTTGGCATTAGCAATTTCGTCTGTATAAGAACCAGGCGCCTCACTCAAATTCATAGAGGTTATGAAGATTTTGCTTTAGCATCTTTTGTTCTAATTTTCTGTAAAAGCCCCTCACAGATCCCATTTCTATAGCTATTGCCCGAACTTCTTGTTTGAAAAATTCCCAAGAGGCAAACAAAGGCATGTCAGCCGACAAACAGCTCCTCAGTGCTACGCGGACGCGAGCAGTGAACTCCTGGTCGCTCACAATTGAGGAGTTAAGTTCCCAGAGTGCCCACTGTGGTCTGAAGTGAGATCGAGTGTTGCTACCTATCTGCCCCACAACAATGCAGTGATCTGAGAAGGAAATAGGTTCTGTTTTGCACGACACGTCACGGGAAATAAGAGGTGCTGAAACGTAAATGCGATCAAGTCGTGTATGGGTACTTCCTTGTGCGTGTGTATACGAGGGCAGGCTATTTAGCGTTCCTATATCTACTAGTCCCGCCTTTTTCAACTATAAGTGACAGCACTTCAGCACTCCTGTCACTGCGGCTAAGCCCGGTACGATCAGATGGATTACACACACAGTTGAAATCGCCCATGAGCACAATGTTACGGTCAGGATCTAAAGAGGTAGCTAAACTTTCAAACAAATCACTGCGCCGTGGTGCATCACTAAATGCATATACGTTGATTAGGCGCCATGGCAAGCCGTACAATATAAAATCACATTGTATCAACCGCCCCTCTGCGTCAACACTATATGCTACAGAATAATACGGTAAACTCTTCCTCAGAAACAAAAGGCAGCCCGCCGAAAGGCCCACAGCGTGCGACACAAACACATCAAATACAGAGAGATATGGCCGCAAGGCCCTCTCTGTATCCACTTCACTCTCGATCTTCGTTTCTTGAACGGCGACGAAATCAAGGTGTCGGCTGAACAGCAACCGGCGGAGCTGAAGCTGTTTCTGCTTGGACCGAAGTCCACACACGTTTACCGTTGCAAAAGTGACTTTCTGAGGCAGCGCCATGGCGTCTAACTTCTTATCAGAGTTGCATACGCTGGTCTGGTGGAGAAGGGATGCGTGAAGGCTCCCCGTCACCAGTGCCCGGCCTCCTTGATCTTGAGCGTCTGCACTTTCCTGCTGGCTTTGATGGCTTGCGACGACGCGACTGTGGAGGGTAGACCGCCGAGTCACTTTCCTCGCTCGTGTCGGGGTTTGGCGATGCTGGGCGTTTACTTATGGAAGCGTCACGGGATCCTCGCGCATCGTTGGTAGTCATCTTCTCATCTGGTACTTGTACATCAGGACTACAGCCAAGGCTTTCTTTCCGACTGCCTGCAGATTCAGATGCAAGAACCGCCTGCTTCTCACCGCTGTCTGTGACATCGACTTCTCTCGACGCTTGTTCGGATTTCCCCGCTACGGCATAGTCATTACCCTCATCTTTGTCACCAGCACAGGGCTCAGCGGCTACAGCACGTGGAAGATCCCCAGTTGCATCGAGGACTTCGGTTGCATCCATGATGTGCTCCTGCAAATCTGGCAAAGCATCGTCGGGTGGTCGCATGCGATGGCGTAGTTTATTGGCGTACGTCGCCACACATTCTTCAGCTGTGTGTCCAAACCGCCGACAATCGTCGCAGCGCGGTGTCCGGCAGTGTCGACGAATGTGTCCTACTCTGTTGCAACGCAGGCATAACGGTGGTCTGCCAGGAATCAGTACGAGACTTTGCAGACCGCAGACCGAGAGTAGGTGTGGAATGTCGGAAACACGGACTCCATCAGCGAGTGTCAGTACGACATCTCGATTTAGGGTACGCATCTGTTCCATCTCTGATACTCTCCAAGTTTCCGCTGAAATAGACTTGATCTTTCCGAATGACTGAAGGGCTTCATGCACATAAATATCTTCCAAGCGCTCAGGGAGCCATAGTAGTTTCATTTTGACTTCCGTGGGCTCAGGGTCTATCACAACGCACCTTCGGCCTCGAACCAGAAATTCACCGCAAGTTACGAGCTTCACTTTTGCTAGCGCTGTCCTGCAAGTCACCATCCAAACATGGGACATTTGAAACTGTCCAATCGAGGTTACATCGGCAAGGTCTACGATATTCCGGAGGGTATCTCGAAAGTCCTGCGCTCGGTATGGACGACCAGCAAGGTCCGCATGCAGAAAAACGGAGTCAGCGACGAGCTTACCAGTGGGAAGACGGGGCAGGACGATACGGTAGTCATTGCTACTGGTAGAAACCTGAGCAGCACCTCGGCTTGAAGCCGATCGATCCTTTGTAGCGGAGAACATCGAAAAACGCAACCGTTCGTTTGTTTGTTTGTTTGTTTGTTTGTTGCCTGATTTTATGGCTCGTACCCACTCTGGGGGATTGGCCAAGAAAGCGTAGTATGACCCTTGTACTACAACTGCACTAGAGGTTATAAATATATTGAAAAAAAAAATAAAAATAAAACAAATAATAATAGTAATAATGAATAAATAAAATAACTAAGCGAGAGAGAAAAGGAAAATAAACTCTAATAATAAACTTTTGAATTTTCGTGCCGAACGGCGTCTTCGTCTTTATCCACAGTATTTCCAAGCACAGCCATGCCTCTGCTTGGAAATACTGTGAAAATAACTTCCTCTGCTTGGAAATGCAGTGAAAATAACTTCCATGCTTCGCAAACGCAAGCGTCCTTTATATAGGCGTCGCAATATAACATGTAATATCCAAGGAATATTGCGTGGTACAAGCGTACATTGCCATCAGGCGTCAGAATATGTGACTATCATAACGATTTCATAGTTTAAAGCCAGCCACCCATTACAAACGGCACACACCTTACTGCGCGTATTCCCTTAACACCACGTAGTGGGTGCATTGCAAGTTCGAAAACATTCCCACATTTGCCGCGCATAATTGCTCCTGGTTTAAAGCATACTACCCATTACATAGTATGCACTAAGTGATTGAAGTAGGCACTAGGGACGGGATATCGCTATCGCGTTCAACTCTTAAAGGCGAAGCTTAAGGGTCCCCCCAATTTTTTCACACATGTTGAAGGCCAATTGAAAAACACCTATTTTTCACACATGTTGAAGGCCAATTGAAAAACACCTATTTTTATTATTTGTCCTTGGTAAAACACCCCCCTCCATCCAAATTTTGAGGGGGGCCCGGGCCCTTAGTGCACCCCCCCTGTCTACGGGCCTGAACAGGAGTAAGAAGGAGAAGAATGAACAGTTTGAACATACGCAACACGAACTTAGGCTGTTTGTTCACAGGCGCTCGTGAAGTCCTATCGTCTTCAAGAAGCACAACAGGGCCTACATGTACAAAAGCGTGGGCAAAGGTCCCAGGATGTTCTTTTCTGATAGAGGTATTGTAACCAGACGAGCGATTGGGAGTCCGCACCGCGAAGGGCAGCCGGTGAAGAGGGGCGAGGTGTAGCTTTCTGATATGTTGCAGCAGAGTGAGCCTTGCACAAACGGATAAGGAACGATTTGCAGATGAAGGAACGTTGGTGGTCATGCAGCGCTTGCAGCTGAGCATCTTCCATCGGTGCCCGTGCTAGAGACTCCCAGTTAACGGCAGCTGTAAAAGTACCGAATGAGGTTATGCGTCAAACTATGTGCTTCGTTGTCGGCATCTTTGATGTTGTGGATCTGCATTGTGAACTTCCATATGTATATGCAAGTTGCTGAAGTTCACCTTCGACGTACTTGGAAGAGTTCATACGGATGTCGCGCAGTGGAGGTCAGATCATATAAACCTGTCATAGAATAATGTGGATGACCCTGCAATAGGTGCCGGAAGTGCTGAATGATGGTGTAGATCGCGAGGAGCACACGGCTAGAAACTCGGCAGGTTGGAGCTTTCGAGGTAAGAAAAATTGAGACAGATATCAGGCATTGTGGGAATCGCTTTCATGTGAAGCGGCCAGTGAGTAGCTGCTTATGTCTGTAGCTGTCTTACGAGGTGGATCGACGTCTTTCAGTCCACGAGGTGTATCGACGTTGTGGTGACAAAGCGTTTTGCTTTAGCTTACTTTTCCCGATACTCGCTAATCGACTGGCGCTGGGGTGGGTAAGCGTGTGGTCGACGTTGCAGAGACAAGTAGCGACCAGACGACGGTGAAGGCGATGAATGTTGAAGTCTTCACTCAATTGCTGCCAGGTGACCGCGGTCACATGGTAGCTCACCTCGCTGCGTACGCGACGCAATGACGGCGACATTACGCAGCCTAATTTCGCGGTACTGGTAGGGTGGTAACATGGCAGGCCCTTCCGCACTGGTTAGCTCATTGAGCAGATGTAAGTGGCATGCCATGCACTAGTCTTCAGCAGGATGGTGGGATGATGACTCGTGCGGAGCGGCGTATGGACGTGCGCATGGATGAGTAGTATGACGACGGGATGGCCGAGCGTATAATCCGGCTTTCGGCTGTGGCGCTGTGAATGGATGGATGGATAAACTTCGCTGAGTCCTTCGGAACGCGCTGGAGCAAGAAATTTGACCGACTGGAAATGTAAGAACAAACAATGTAAGAAATGTAAATGCTTACCTTAACAAGACTTGAGGCGTCGCCTGGAAAGAATTAAATTATGTATATGAATCAAATTAATAAGGCACTCTGTAAGTGCTCTAAATGCATGAGAAGTTTTACAAAATCGAAGCATTTCACAGTAAACCTACTGCGTTTTGATCACGCATCCATCCACCCATCCGTCCATCCATTCCAGTGTAAATGTGAAGAAAGAAATGTGGACGAAAAGCAAATTGCCGCTGACAGGGATCGACCCTGCGACCTTCGAATAACACGTCCGATGCTCTATTAACTGAGCCACAGCGGCGGCCATCCCCCCGGTCCACTTTATGGTGTATATATGTGCATTTAAACCTGGGAATGTTAGTCAGCGCCGCCAGCATTCATGACGACGAGTGTGGTACACTATTTTCTGCCTGTTGGCGTCACGTAGCACGTGATCTGAGTACGAGCTGGCAGCTATCCAGTAATCCCTCGCACACTACCTGAAGGTATCAAGGCTACCAGATTGGGACCCTCGCTGCGAACGTAAGAAAGAAGTGAAAATATAAGCGCTCGTTTTTCTTTGTTAGACACAATATTAATGAGGAGTAACACACAAGGATGCCAAGTAAAGTATAGGGGGAGGTTATTACTATTGGTTTTAATGCAAATGAGCAGAAATCAAAGTGGACGAAAAAATAACTTGCCGCTGGCAGTGACTGAACCTGCGACCTTCGAATAACGCGTCCGATGCTCTACCAACTGAGCTACAGCGGCGGCCATCCCCCCTGTCCACTTTAGGCATTTAAACCAGGGAGTGTTAGCGCTGCTAGTAGCCATGACGGCGAGTGTGGAACACTCTTTTTTATTGCGATATCAATTATACGGACACTCTCGGCTGATTGTTGCCGTCGCCGTCATGTCTCGGATATATATATATATATATATATATATATATATATATATATATATATATATAAAGGCATAAAGAAAAATAAATCAGCAGAAAAAAATTCCAAAGTACCTGATCGGGGATTCGAACCAGCGACCCCTCACTCCGCAACCTGCTGCGCTAGCCAACACAGCCACGCGCCATGCTTGCGCCAGCGATATAACGGCAAGCTATTCATATGCACCATTTCCCGCTCGCGCTACGCAGATATAGGAACAGCTTGAGCGTGTTTTCTAACACGCAACGCTTTTACAGTTTCTTTCAAATTGAAAACTGCCCTTAAGACTTGGCGTCAGACGCCACCACGTGGCAGGAGACGCAGAGGGGTCATTCCACGTGCCGCAGTTTAAAAGAAGAAATATCAAACAGCGTCGGCTTGTGCATTGTAGACACTTGCAGCGCGTCGCTCAAAAAAAAAAAAAAAAAGACGAAACAACTCTGATAGTTCTTTGTTCACGCTTGTCCTGTGTATACCTATGCGTTCATTTCGAGCTTCCTTCTCTGTGCTGCAGCGGCGCGCTGCAAGTATCGAGCTGCTTGTCGTTGTTCGTGTGACATTCAAATTTCTTGCTATCGAATTCATTGCTTCGCCCTAGTGGCGAAATTGTGACTTTTTATTCAAGAACTCTGATTTAAAGCACGCCCGTTGGCCCTTCACGCCATCTCGCGGGCGATAGTCTAGCCTCTGCCAAGCTGAAGCACCTCCGAGGTGTGCGTACCACCAACGGTAAATGGTATATGTAAATAGCTCTCCGTTAGCATGCTCTAAGAAGTTAGCGTGGCGGCCTAGCGGCTAAACGCCTCGCGCCACAAAGTCAGTGGTCGCAGGTTCAAACCTCGAGTCCCGCTCAACGTAATGTTTATTTGCATTTTTGTTTTTTAGCTCTCGGAAAGCGAGATAAAAAAAAAAAGGCTGAGCTAAATTTTTTCGCTCTTAAGCAACAACGCCGGCTCCGAAATTCCTTCGAAACGAGCTTTTTAACGCTATCGTGTTAAAGAGGGAATGTGTGCGTCATGGGAAACAAATAAAGACCAGCTAGGCATAATCAGTGAAATGGTTTGTCATGGTGGTCCTTTCAATAACTTCTTATATACCACAATGTGCATCGCAATACATGTGTGTATGAGAAATATGAACTTCAGGGTCCTTACATCGATGGTCATAAGATCTGTAAAGTTATATGATGAAACACTGTGAACGACAGAAATGTTGTGATGTGTACGTCACGAAGCCACCGTGGTCGTTTAACTAATATTCTCCAAATGTCCGCCTCGGTGGATCAGTGGCTACGGTGCTCGGCTGCTGACCCGAAAGGTCGCGGGTTCGATTCCGTCCGCGGCGGTCGCATTTCGATGGAGGCGACATGGTAGAGGCGCGTGTACTGTGCGATGTCAGTGCACGTTAAAGAACACCAGATGGTCGAAATTTCCGGAAGCCCCTCCACTACGGCGTCTCTCATAATCATATCGTGGTTTTGGGACGTAAAACCCCACATATTATTAATATGCTCGCGTACGTGTGCATAGCAAACAAGGCGGCCATGAAATGCCTATCATGACATGATCGGCCAATGTCATCGTCAACATGACCCGAAAAAATGTCTGGACATGAATGGTATAATCGGAAAAATGGGACTACAATCATTACATCAACTGGTATAGTAATAAGTGTGATAGAGTCGAAATAAGACGACTTTCACAACATGTTCCCATAGACCAGCACTGCCAGGCGAAACGTTGAATAGTGATGTGTACGTGTAGCTGTATGTTCATGTATGTGTGATAAATTAGTGTTAATTGCCCGAAGTAGTACCGCAAAAACTAAGGTTGTTGGCGTCAACAGGCCACGAATGTCGGTGCCCTTGAGTTACCAGCAATCGATTCACGAAACTACCAATATTCATCTGTAACACAACGTCATTCTGATATTTCCCCAGACACATAAAAATGCAATTACACAGCCAGGCATTCGATCAAGACCACACATTATTACGAAGGACAGGCTGTATGAAGGGTCTCCTGAGAGACTGCACTCACAAACATGTTGGTAATGCCTACTCGAAGGCCAATTTTTAATAGCTAACATCATTCACGCAATTAACGTCCATAACAGCCTAAGACCTACCCAAGCATTAAGACCAATAACTTATACCTACGGTCTCGAAAGAATCGTCAAAATACAAGTTTTACATAAAAAACCACGAGGACTCACTTAGATTTTTCCCAATGCTTGTACGTTCCCAAGATATACCTCTGAAAAGTAAACACTTTGATATATGTCAATGAGCTAAATAAATTTTGAAACTGAATTAGCTTAAAATTACATATTCCAGAGAAAGACGTCTTGCATGCAGGAAAGTGCGCCCATTCTGAAAATATCCCTGCAATGCAACGGCGTTACAGCTAAAAAAGATACGGTAATTTAAACAGGGTGTTTCTTTAAGCTACACAGATTTTTTATAAAAGTCCTGTGATTGTAAGCCTCCTGATGTTTTCGCATACGAACTCCACGCTGAGGCGGAAATACTTTGCTGCAGTTAAGATGACACTGTCGCGACCAATTAACGAAATTCATTAATTAACTTTGAATTATTCACTTGAGGGCCGGTGTTTATTACAAAGTTGTAGTGCATGCGAATTTGTGGCATATCTATTTTTTAGAAGTCAAACAGGTCGCACGTACTTCGGTATTATTCATCATTAGAGACCGGATTATAGGCAAATGCCTATTTTTTTCCTTGCGTTCCTAACGTGCCACTTTGATATATGAGCACGAATTAGGGGTTAGGGAGGGCTTTTATAGTGTTTTTATAGTGCCTATAAATGCCTATTTTTGGGGTTTGTGCCTAAATGTCTATAAGTGCCTATAAATGCCTATTTTCAAAAACGGCGCCCATATGAGCACTATTTAAACTCAAATTTTGCTTTCGAGTACAGTTTGAGACCGTAATTCATATTACCGGGCAAATTGACGCTTCGGAACTCTATGGGGTGCCACAACTTAGTTCCCTAGTTCAACAAACTTACGGTAAGCAACCGAGCAGTGAAATGGGACACGCCGGCCACTTTACCCCACCGCACGGACATGCCGCGAGCGGTTGGAGCAGGGTGAGTAAGAGGAGAGGAAAATGCGCTATTTCTGCAACCCTATATGGGAGCATATCCCAGCGTATACAGTGCAATGGGGAGAGGAAAATAAAGGTGCCAAGAGGAGAGGAGAAAAGAGGAGAGTGGCGTTCGTGGCCGAGGACGTGGAGGGCGGCTTTTACAGCCGGTTTTCCAGTCCAGTTTTCCCAAGGAATTGAAGCACCTCCTTGAAGACGTGGGTGTGGTGGCGGATAGAAAACAGTAGGTACCTCTGTGCAGCAGCAGGAAGATGGAGAACGAATGCGAAACCATGCATGGAGTGCCGTCAGGGCAATGTAGAGTGCAGGTAAAAAAAATCAGATGTGCATTTGGCTTTTGTTTCGTTTGTAATTTACTTCTTAAAGGGCGCTTCACCAGGTCACATAAGAAACTTTAGTTAAATACTGGAAGTTGCTGCGTGCCCAATGAAGAGCTTTGTACCACAATAACTTTTTGATTGGTTCATTACGAGCCGCGAAAGCATGATGCTGGTAGTTGAGCTTGAAACCTTTGCCACTGGCAAGCCAAATTTCTTCCCTGCCCTCTTCGGTATCGGAGGAACTCGGAGCCGGAAGATCACACGACGCAGACGCATCAACACGTCATGCGCACGCAAGGTTACACTGGGTGCGCATGACATGCCCAAGCCAGGTCGTGCACACAAGCGGTGTTGTATCGTTTCGGCGTTCTAGTGTAGTGCCCGTTTGTGTGGAATGGATCCCTTTTTGCGATTGGAGAGGCTGGCATGGATGATGTATCCTTACCACGACACAGCGCGTCGCACCGCTGGAACTGCTGTAATAGACAATGTATCAAAAACACGCCAAGCGTTGTCAGGGCTGGCGCCGGCACGACGCGGCAACGGCGAGAACACGGACGCAAATGAAACAGAGGTAGCTTAGTCTCGCATCGCGCTCGATTCGAAGTAAAATAATAAGTAAAAACGCACACAGATTCCATTTGTATGTTTTAATATTTCTACAACTTTCATTGTTCTATTCAAGCAACAGATTGCACAAATTACACATGTCGCCTCGAATCATTCTCGCAGAGTCACGTACTACTCTGACGTACGCAGGACCATTCCTTATTGTACGTCACCTCCTCCATATTGGTGCGCGCGCCCGTGAGATCAAGGGCAAGCGGCGTTTATTCTGACATTTCACCTCTTTCCGGGGTGCGTAGCGTTGCAAATCTTGGCAGACGTGATCGTTAGCGCCCAGTGCATGCATTACGCTTGCCAGCTCGAAATGCTCAAACCTGGTAAGGGGCCGTTTAAGGTGTTCACAGGCAGAGGACAAATTGACCCTGCGCGATTACCCCAGGCCAATACGAGGCTAAAAGACCCTTCTTGCCTTTTAGGGGTCTGGATATTGGCTCCTGGGCTGCCTTTCGCAGAAATGCCGAAAAGAAAGAGACCCAGGAGCGTGTTTATTCGATGGCGGACACTTAACTCACAAATGCTGGACAATAAAAGAAGAGACCGTGTTCTGGAAACCGTGCGGGAAAACGGACAATAGCATGGCTAGTTAAACCACTGACGCCTTTGTGCCATCATAAACTATAAAATTTGTTTGCTTTCCAGTTGTAGACACAGGAAAGCAAATCTTTCTTCAAAAATTTGAGTTTTTGTAAATATTTATTGTGCCTATATTTACGATTTTGGGGGGCCTAAAACTGTGTTTTGTCTGCCTGTTTTTGGCGCCTAAAACGCGATTTTTTAGTGCCTAAAAATCCGGCCTCTATTCATCATCGAACCTGACGGGCGAAATCGAAACCGATCGCCCCCCGCCGCGCACAAAGCGCGGCGGAACACACACATGTCACGTGACAGGGAAGTGACGAAATTTTAATGAAGGCGCGCCAAGCAAGATCTGGTCAGAAAAATCGGCAAGCATTCTGAAATACGCCAGCAGACAGCTTAATGTGTGCGTGCGATGGGTTGTGCATATCTGTTTCTTTCCTAAACAATAAAGAGGCGCGGAAAAATACTTTGGCTGTCTGCAAGAAAAAGCGCCGCAGTGGCCACGCCAGAGTTTTATGCTTCCCAGACAAAGAAAAGCTTGTTATTCCGGTTTTCCTGGGCACAGTTCTACAGAAACAGATAAGCACGAAACATTACGCGCAAAGTAAGGGGTTGCGCCGGCCCAAGCAAGATGACTTGCAGCTCTTCACCAAAACATACGGCCGCGGCGCGTCGTCATTCGAATTTGCCACTCCCATGTGACGGGTAGTTCCGGTCTGACGTAGCAGAACTGTCGCGCTTCGTGCGTGCCTTGCGCGATCAGTTTCGATTTCGCCCGTCAAGTTCGATGGGGAATATCTTGAACTTTTTCGATTTCTAAAAAAATTGGTGTGCCATAAATTGGCACGCACTACAACTTTGTAATATAAACACCTGCCTTGAAGTCAATAATGAAAAAGTTAATTAACAAATTTTTGTTAATTAGTCGCGACAGTGTCATGTGAACTGCGGCAAAGTATTTTCACCACGACGTGGAGTTAGTGCGCGAAAACGACAGGAGCCTTACTGTCATGGGATTTTTATAAAAAAATGTGATGGTTAAAAAAAGTCAGTTTCGCCACAAGGCGAAGCAATGAATTCGATAGCAACAAGTTGGAATGCCAAGCGACGAATGGCAAGCAGGTCGAAACGTGCAGCGCACTGCTCACGCACACATGACGCACGAAAACAACGCGCTGCTCAAACAAAAACGACGCAAAACGTATTCACAGGTACAGACGAGCGCGAACTAACAAGTGTCACAGTTGCTACTTCACTGTGTTTGAAAAGCGTGCTCTTTTCACAAACGGGGGGACTGCAGCGAGCAATGTGACCTTCGCGCGCCCGGTAACTACAACGCTATCGTTCCGGCGAGAGCCCCATTCTCCGCCACCGCGAGATAAGCGCGCGCACGCACGGGCATCTAACCCCCCCCCCCCCCCCCGGCTTCGGGTAAAGTCCGCGCCGGAGAGCTAGGAGCGCCTGAGAGCACGCGTCGCGACGAACGGGTAAGCCCCGCCCAGCTAAGCCCCGCCGAGCTACGCCGAGCGCGGCCTTTGCGCCATCTCGCTGGTAATGCTGAAAACACGCTGAAAACTCGCTGAAAACCCCTGCGGCTTGAGTCGTGCCCGTAGCAAAGAAGAACGGAGACATCCGGCTGTGTGGGGACTTTAAGCTGACAGTTAATCCAGCGACAAGAACAGAGCAGTATCCGCTTCCGAAAATTGACGACATCTTTGCCGCGCTGTCGGGAGGCGAAGTGTTTAGCACACTCGATTTACGAAACGCGTACAACCAGCTGCCCCTGGATGATGATGCCAAGAAGATAACAGTGTTGAATACACACAAAGGCCTGTACTGCTACAACCGCTTGGCTTTTGGCATTGCCTCAGCGCCTGCGCTGTTTCAGCGGCGCATAGAAGCGGTGCTACAGGGTCTACCAGGGGTGAAAGTTTACCTCGACGACATTATTGTAGCAGAAAAAGAGCATGATACCACGGTACTGCGGTAAGTGTTCGAACGCCTTCGGGAGAATGGCCTCACGCTGAACAAGGAGAAGTGCCGCTTCCGGGAAAAAGAAGTGCTGTTTCTTGGTCACCGAATCGATGCAAAAGGCCTCCACCCACTGCAGGACAATTTGGAAGCAGTGCTAGCGGCACCGCCACCGACTTCGGTAAGCCAGCTCAAATCATTCTTAGGACTGGTCACGTACTATTCCAAATTTCTACCGAATTTGTCGTCCACTTTGGCTCCGTTACACCGACTTTCGTGTAAAGGAGCATCCTGGTGTTGGGGGCCCGCACAGATAACAGCAGTCCAAGAAACCAAGCGCGCCATGAGCAGGGCAAACTTTCTTGTACATTACGATCCTCGGAAACCCCTGCAGCTTGAGTGTGATGCGTCAGCCGAAGGTATAGGCGCAGTTTTGTCGCACCGCATAAAAGGGGTCGATCATCCCATAGCGTTCCGCTCTAGAAGTCTCACGTCGGCGGAACGTAATTATTCACAATTGGAAAAGGAGGCACTAGCGCTTGTTTTCGGCGTTGTCAAATTTCGGGATTATTTGTTTGGCAACAGGTTTACTCTGGTGACCGATCACAAGCCTCTGATTGGCTTGCTAAGTCCAGATAAGCCAGTTCCGCAAATGGCAGCGGCGCGCATTCAACGTTGGGCGCTGCTCTTAGCAGCTTATCAATACGACTTGGAATACCGAAAAGGAGAGCTAAATGCAAATGCCGACGCCCTAAGCCGTTTGCCATTACCGGTTCGCGATGATGGCTGAGAAAAGGAACTAGCCGAATATGTCCTGCATGCGCAGGCTCTGGATGATTTTGTTTTGTCTGCGCAGAATATTTCAGACCACACCAGGAAAGATGACGTACTTCAGCAAGTGAAAACTTGGATCTTGCAAGGCTGGCCAAGGCGTCTGGGTGCAGAGGAACAGCAGCCTCGTCAATAAACATTTTCGTTCTTGTTCTTGCCATGAAGTGGCTTATTCTTCGCGCTTACCTAAGATACAACACGTTCCACCCGTGCCCGCAAGCCGCCGGATAGGTTCTAGATCAGAGGGGAGGAAGTGATATACCGTGAATTATCAGGTTCACGCACCGAAGAACATGCCGATAACACGTGCCTCCACCCTTCGCCACGGCGCATGCTCCGAGCCTTGAGAAATCGAGGTTGAGCGCCTTCCTTGAGGTACAGCTTCACCGGTGGTCCCTTACAGCATCCGAGGTTCTCAAAGCGGTCCGAAAAATCATCCAGAAGTGCGGTTAGTTGGCTGTCAGCGTGAATAACATTCACCGAAGACGACGTGCCTCCTTCCAAAAGGAATATCCCTGCTTTGCGAAATTCCTCTATCGTGTCTCCTCCGCACAGGAGGGGCCCTCGATGGTCCACCACTATCAGCGAACTGCTCACCGTTACTGGTCCAAGCTGTACCTTCATGTCCACTTTGCCAACGACCGGCAACGGTCCCAGGAAACACGAAAGGCGTAGTGGGGTTTTTTGCAGAGCAGGCCACCATTTGCGATGCTTCTTGTACAAGCTCTTGGGAATTACGCTTACCGGTGATCCAGTATCGACAATCATTCGCAGCCTACGGCCTTCCCACGTTAAGGTGCGCTCGATTGGCTGCACCAAGCGCTTGTTGGCCGAACTGTGCGCGACGAGGGCATACATCATCTCTTCTTCGCTGTCACATTCCGTTCCGTCGACAGCGAACGTTCCGGACCTGGGAGTGTAAGATCTTCTGCAAGCCTGAGCCAGATGCCCTCTTTTGCCACATTGATGGCATATGGAACTGCGATGTCGACAGGACGCCGTTGCATGCGCCCCTTTCCACCTGTCGCATGAAAGACTAGAGCTTCGCGGGCTGCAATTGCTCTTCCACTGCCTCCCTTGTTGCTGTACCATGTTGACGCCGCCGCCTTCGGTCCGTGCGTATGGAGTCCGCATGCCCCGAGCGTCTTCGTTCGCTTTCTCAGAAGCTAAGGCGAATTCTTCGGCTTCTTCACGAGTCAAGCTCTTGCGGCCCAGCAGGCACCGGCGCGTTTCCTCGTCCCGAATCCCACAAACGATTCGGTCCCGCAACATACGGTCCAGTGTCGCCCCGAAATTACAATTTACGGCCAGTCGCCTCAGTTCAGCAATGTAGTCCCGGACGCTTTCTTGCTCTTCTTGTCTTCGCATAAAGAAGGAATAGCTTGCTGCTATTTCGTTTGCCTGTGGGTTGAAATGTTCCTCCAGGCATTTCACAACGTCGTCGTACGTCAAATAGTTGATGGGGACTCCCGGCTGGTGCCCTTGCAATATTCGGACGACACTGTCGCTCAACGATGACACTAGGAGGGCCCGGCGTTTCGCCGCGTCGGTTATCTCGTTGCCCTCAAAGTAGGCTTCCAAGCGGACGCGATACGTGCTCCAGCTACTCACGGCGTCGTCGAAGGCAGGGGGTCGCGATCCCATTCTTCTGGTCTCAGTGTCGGAGTGCGATTAACCGGATCCCATCCTCGTCGCCACTGTTGTATCTTAGGTAAGCGCGAAGAATAAGGCACTTCATGGCAAGAACAAGAACGAAAATGTTTATTGACGAGGCTGCTGTCTTGGTTTTAATACCCTGGCCCGAAGCCGGAGCATGCGCCGTGGCGAAGGGTGGAGGCACATGTTATCGGCATGTTCTTCGGTGCGTGAACCTGATAATTCACGGTATATCAGTATATAAATAGCTCGCCGCTTGAACGTTGAAGGACGTTCGCCTTCGTGGCTGAACGGTTAGCGCCGCGCGCTGCAGAGCGAGAGGTCCCTGGTTCGATTCCGCGCGTCGGAAACACTTTTCTGAATTATTTTTCTTTGAGGCTTTTATAAATATATAGATACATATACATATACAGGACATGACGCCAACGCCGACGGCGAAAACCAGCCGAGAGTGTCCATATAATTGCTATCGCAATAAAAAGCACTCTGTATACAGTACATGTAAATTATTTCATATGGTCATACGGTACCACTGAAGTGAAACATGGGTTGTGTCATTTCTATTCGCTGAAAGCTGATGAAAAAGGTGTCACATTAAGGGGAATATGTACCATGCGACTAAATCTGTGCGATTAAACCTACCCTGCACTGGAGGGAATGGATTAAAAGAAGGGAAGAAGAGGCAAGAAAGCACCGCCAGGGAACATGTGCTCCTGTCCATTGCACGCCTACAAGCGGTTGCTTAACTCGGTCGATCTTAAAAAACAGTATCAAAGCCCACGTCGCCTTGCTGGCCCGTGACGCCTAGGCCTTGAAAACAAAAATTTGCTACGATAAAAATGAATAAGCGATGGCGTGCAACAATTTCCGATACAACCAATCGAGGGCTCGCCTCACAAATACATACGAATAACAGTAGCATTAACTTAGACATATATGACACCGAAGCTTTTCAATTTAATGAGCGGCATACAATTCATCACACATATCTTTACAAAATAAGAAACTTACTGTCTTAGTTGCACAGATGCTCGTAGGTTACTCACTGCAAGAACAATTTTTTAACGAATAGCACAGTACGAGGTCACCAAGTGCTTCGCGTCGCCTATGGTTTGAGGGTTTCATTGATGCTTTTGCGACAACGCGATCTCGAACAACAGTCGCGCGGAAGGACAGCTGATGTGAAGCCGCCACTTTTATACCTGAAAGGAGTTGAAAGTGGCACATCATGCAGAACAGAGCGGGTGGGCTACCGTGCGAGGCGCGAAAAGTGCCGCTCCCCTGTCTAGTGACTGTGGTGCAGCCAGATTTTCACTTCAAGGCGCCCGCCGGGGCCGAAGGGAAGCGCGCGACGCCGAGACCGACCACGTGCGAGAGAAAGACCTATCTTTTGTCACAACAGAGCTGCTATGTTCGAGGTTTGCTGTGTGTCGTATAGATAGAAAGAAAGCTATCATGATCAAGAACCGGCAGGCGCTCTCTTCGTCCTGGTCGTCCTCTTTTGCTTCGCACCTAGAACACTTGCGCCGATTTTTCCAGCGCGGGATGCAATGGCTGTGATGGGCGAGAGAAGTAGTGCAGAGAGAGAAAGAGAGACGAAAAAAGAAAAGAGATACAAAGAGAAAGAGAGAAAGTCTTGTCGCAGGAAAAATCTCGGCGAGGCGAGGTTCAAACCCGCGTACTCACGGCCCGATGGTGAGCGTCGTAACCACTCGGCTATCTACTTAGTTTTCTTTTTTCATGGTATTTATTCAACATACGTTTGGCACTTGGAAGCAATTCAATACAGACAGGAAACTAACAGGTTCATTCTGCTCGTATCGCGGCACAATGACGAACACAGAGCAGAGAAGGATTCGCATTCAACTCTAGAGCGAATACGTCAAGTAACAGCTTTTTACTATCGTACACTGCAACGGCGTAAAGGTAAACACCTCGCCAATGCAATATACCATTCTGGCTGACTTTCCATTTACTCGTGTACATCTGTTAGCTGAGTGACCCTCCTAATGAAGCGGGCTGTTGAGGAAACTAATAGGTCTGCGTTTCTCTGCAACATGCGCGCACGCTACAGAGCATACCATAGCATAGTCTCGATTAGTATAGTATATGGCAAAGGGGTGGGAAAGGGAAGTTAGGGTGAGGAGGAGGGGAGAACTAGTACAGAGAGAGAAATAAAGAGATGGAAAGAAATAGAGAAATAGAAAGTAGGGGAGAAAAAGAGAAAAGGGTAGAATTCGAGAAAACGACTTCAGAGAGAGAGAGAAACGGAAAGAAATAGATATGGAACAGAGAAAAATAGGGAGAAATAAATGGAACAAAGGGAAAAAAAGATAGAAGTACAGAGAAAGAAATATACAAAAATATGCTCGCTGACCGCGAACAGGGAACTTTAGTACTAAAGTTGCGAATGTGTATCCTGGACATCGTTTTCTACTCATGCTGAAATACTGAATGAGCACTCAGTAAACGCCTAAATATTGTTTCTTTCGATGCGGTTTCCTGTGCGAGAAACTTAAACATATTAGTGAATATGTGGAGATATCTATTTGAATATCTGAAGTGCAGTATCTTGACTGCCATTTGAAGACTGACGTGGAGAGTGCCACATGTGTTGGACTTGGAATAGACGATCTCGAAAGCTGCAGTTAGACATGTCTGTAGTAGGGGTGGTGGTCTCTAAAAATTCGTCTAGGAGCGTTTATTTATATTCCTTTCATCTACATATGACCTGCTGACGACGATGTCAAATTCGTATATTATATGTAGCTAGATGTGAGTTTTACATTGCTGAATTTATTTCGCCTTGAGATTATCCGACACTATATTTTGATTGAAGAGTCAAATGTAACGTTAATGTAACGACACGTTCCGATTTTATAAATGTAACTGTAACGAATTCATTTCGCATTCAAGGAACTTGTAACGGAAACTCGTTCCCAAATTGGGAAGGAACGAGGAACGAGCTCTCGTTACTGTTTTAGAGGAGCGTGTACAACACTGCACATATAAGACTGTTCAAGATACATGTGTTCGAATAAAATTTCTACATATCTTTAGCGTCTTTTTGTAACCTTTACCTCAGTAAAAAAAAAACTACGCGACAGTCACCTTCCCGCCATATGCTTCGCATAACATCGATTAGCACGGTACGTGGAAACTCTCGAACTTTTGTTCTGTTTTTTTGTTGTTTTCTTCCCATGATTTCTGAACAGCTTCGTTTGTGTGATTAATTGAATCCATGTGTACCCTCACACAGGAAGAGAAATCTGAAGATTGGATAGCCTAATCGAGAGGTGAGCAAATGCACTAATTCTACCAAACGCAGAATATTTATTCGCAACACACAAAAAGAAAATGAGCTACTTACATGCAATGAATTGCGCATACTGTATGTGATGGAAAAGAATTCTCGGTCCCCTCCTCTCCTGTAAAATTGCACAGCTGATACGTCTTGCACATTCCAGTTAATATATTGTAGAAATATTGTGTTCGAGCTGTCCACGTAGGTGATGTCGCACAAGAAGTTGGGTGATCTAGGGCACAAATCCCAGCATCCTCATCTGAAATAAAGCAATGTAAATAAATATGTCACGACGTAAGGGTTTCGTTTCCACAAGTTTTGAAGTTAGGACTTCCGAATAGATTGTGCCGATTGTGCAAAACATACCAGTTATTACCTGTTGTTGTGGCGATTAATAGGGGCTTTTCACGCTGTAACGATGTAACAATGTTTGTGTCACCACGTGTTGGCAACAGTAAATTGGCCTACAATTGGCTTAAAAGAACCTACATGTGCATAAACAGTATTTAGGTTCGCATTTAAATGAATAGTGAGACTGGCGCATCCGTAACTCATGAGTCGACAGGCAGACTTCGTGAGACCCAGAACAAAAGTACTGTTTTGTTGCAGCGTCTTGTCTTTTATAAGTAATGCCGGCCTCGTTGCTGCTAGACCGGTGACACAATCCCGACACACCTCCGTTCACGTGGAGGAACACCGAAAGAAAACAACACGATTTGAGGAATCGGCGGAAAGTCTTTACCGTAGGCAAGACGAGAAGGCACTTTTCGAGACCGCATACTACGTTAAACACCAGTCTCTCCGCTGGCGGGCGGCTGGCCGTCCGCGACTGCTGAGCTGGAGGGTCCCGTTGCAGCGGTGTGTTCCTGTGTGGTCCCTGATGTATTGTCGGCTTTCAGTGCGGGTGGGAATGACCATGTAGTGGCTGGCATAGCCCTGGAAGTGCTTCAGAGTGGCCATTGTCATGTCAACGTCTACCTCGTTGGTCACTTGAGTGTGGAGCGCGCCGAATGTTCTCCGGCTGTGCCGCGGTGGCATCCACCCAGTCATGATGGTTTGTCTGACGTCCGTTGAAATCCTCATGGGTCCTTAGCAGGCGTGCGCGATTTCTACGATGGTGGCCTCCATCTTCTGTGCGGACTTGATAGCGTCGCAGTGCGAGGGGTTTTTCGACCCACGCTTTAGTAGTCCAGCCCCCCCCCTTCCAGAATTACTTGATCATCTTCGTTCAATGATGGAAGGGATGTTTTGTTTGGCTTGCCTGCCGGCAGACCTCGCACGTAGAATGATGTTACCGCATGCACCCTTCATGCGACGGAGATGGCCGGCTCGTTTAATCCCTGCTTCAGCCGCGTTCGTCCGCAGAGCTCGCACGCTTATACTCGCGCGTAGAACGTACGATGCGCAGATAGATGGTGTCAATCTGGACTTTATACGGGAGATGAAGGCCATAGAGAAAACCCGCCGAGAATGTCCGTATAACTGATATCGCAAAAAAAAAAACAAAAGAAAAAAAAACAAGCGGGATTGTGCAGCCCAGTGGTTAAGACACTAGCCTTTGGAGTGTGGAGCCCGCTATCAAACCCAGCCCTGCGAAGAAAATTAATATTGTTTTACTTATTTCCTCATGCAAAAGATCGTCTTACGTGGCAGAGGGACGGATGTGCCTTTTCATCGTTGAATGGTCATAGAAACGCTCTTACGCATTTAACAAACGCGATGCATATCAGAAACAGAAAAAGATAACAGTGTACGAAATAGAGCCAACACATACCTTGGTTGCAGGTTTCTAAACATTCGATGCGCGTATCGAAGACACCGTTGCGAATGCATCCATTCCACAAGAAATGATCGCAGCGGTTGGCAGTTCTATTGAAAAAGTACTTTAACATCTTCAGACTTCCGCAATGTGGATGGCTTTCAATAATTGGAGTGTCACACGCTTTTCCATCAAACCACCGCTTCTGGACCGTCGCTGAGCCTGCAGTCACGAGGAAAAAAAATAAGCAAGGGATAATCACAAACATTTTAGCAAAGTTTCTCAGTTGCTGCATACATTGTCATAACAGTAGAAACAAAGTGATACTATCACGTGATACTATCGCGTGTTACTAACACACAGATGAGATATATAGAACGTGTCGAAACCGCGATTCATTTGACCAATGTGCTGTAATTGTCGCGTGCGATTTGCCTTAGACGCTGACTAAACCGTGTATTTCTCTGTCATATATTACGTGTGCATTCAACAGCAGCGTTTCGTTCAGTTGTCGGCGTTTTGTAACACCGGCATTCGGGCTTCATACATTCATAATTATTTTTGTCATTGCCATGTATACCCTTCACCTTTTGTAAAATATAAATAGTGCAAACACAGGTTAAATATCTTTGCAACTACGCGCAATTTCTTGTACTGTTGGCGTTCTCTTGTATTCATTGTAGGAATGACCATTTACGTAATTTAATCGTCATTTACCTAATGTGTTTGTTGTGTGTAAGCATTTCCTGCAAAAGTTCCCTGTGTAGAGGAATAAGAGACACAGAGACAGCATCCCTGAAGCGGGCCGGCTGTTCTTATTCTGTCTTCGTCTTCATCTGCTTCGCAGTAGCCTAGCGCGCGCCCGCGCCTCAGCATCGCTGACATCCTTACACTCGGCCACGACTGCGACGTAGCATGACGAGCTGCCCGGAAGTCTCTGGCGGGCGAAATTGACTGCTCCGTGGCGGTCTTGGCAGATATCTGTACAGCTGCGACTGGGTATGTTGGAGAGCTGATGTTTCTGGCGGTCGGCACTGGCTATTGCGGGGAGGTCGTAGCCGCCGCTGTCGCTTCTCTCGCTGCATTTCTGGACGCAATGTAGGACATTCACGATGAACGGTACATAACTGCACTGACGTGCTGTGGCCGCAGACAGACCGCGTGGTCAGTAGACCGGCGCCACTTCTGCGCAGCATTGAAGGATTGTATCCGCTTCGCCTCGATGAACTATAACTGCGCAAGCTAGGCGGAATGTACGGCGCTGCCGAAGCAGGGGCGTCCATTGCTTCAGGGTTCCGCAGTGGGGGCAGGTGCATGTCATGGTCTTGCAGCACTGTTGCTGTAGTGGTCCTCAAGGTGGTCGTGCTGGCAGGTCTTGACGAAGTTCCGCGTGCATTCGAGCTTTCCCGGTAGGAAGCAGTGTCGCCAACATGAGAGTTGGTCTGCACCGACAGGCGTTGTGTGACTATGACCTCAACTGGGGTTAGCAGCTCTGTTTCCTCTACGGAGACATCTCTCGGTAAATGACGAGCGTCCACGCTGGCGTCCAAGAACCGCGGTGTCTGGACAAATGGCTCATACTGGTCCGGGCCGATCTTGTTGGCATCACCGGGCAGGCCTACTTTGTGGAGAGGTAGCGCGTAAGCCGTGGTGTTACAGGCATTCGTAGAGTGGTAGGGTGTGTGCGGCAGAATAGGGGCCACGGTGATAGGGGACGACTCCACGTGCTTAAGTGGTGTCGAGCTAAGAGGCGGCATCGCCAACTGCTGAGGCTTGAGGGTTCTTGTCTGTCGTCGGTCTGGAGGGCTGCGATGGGCGATCAAGCTGGCGCCCCAAGTGAGCTCGGTGTCTGGCAAAGGGCACAGCCACACCACGCCCCTCCCAATCTCGTTCCCCAAAAGGGGGCAGGGTGGTACATGGCGGAGGTGCACTGTCGAGGTGGTGAGCCTCACATCTCCCATCCGCGGTAGAGAATGGGTCGACAGTGAGGGGGTCGCAGGCATGAGAAAGAGGGCGGAAAAGGCTGGTCAACTCGACACATCATTCAGGCCAGGACCGCTGCCTGACGCCTTCGTAGGCATGCTATGCCTTGGCGGCATCGCGAAGGCGGTCGATGGTCACCAGCCACTTGTGATTATCTGGCCAGCCATGGAGGGTGCCGAGAGAATTAATAGTCTCAATACATAGGAAAACGTCGTCCTGGAATCCTCGGTATACCGGTAGTTCCGACGCAACCGCTGATGATAAGGTGGTCTGCAAGGATCCGCAAATTCTCGCGACGGGACGGTCCAGCTCCTGTGCTAGCAAGGCTGCCACCCTCACGACGTCCATGGGTTTGTCGAGCGAGGAGCCGGAGGTGCCCGGGGAGCCAGGGGCGATGCCCGCGGAAAATACGGGGGGCCCCGGTACTCACGTTGGCGGTTGAGATCCTGCAGTTAGAAGGCACGATGTTGGGAAGCTGTAGGGACAAGCGCGCGGCTTCGCGGATGGTCCTCGCCGCATCTTCGGGTGAGCCGCCTGGAGAACCATTGAAGGCGGCCGCGGAATATGTATTCGTTGAAGCAATCAGCGCGGCGATGTCACGAATCAGGGAAGCTTGGTCGACACTAGAATGAAAGCGCTGTGAGAGCGCCGTCGAGTCGCCGAGGAGGCCTGGACGCCTTCCCCGGACGGCGCTTGTAGCGCCGGCAGGTAAGCGGCTGACGAGGAGGCCTGGACGCCGTCCCTATCGAACTGTACTTCCTGCGGCGGCAGGCTTGCGGTTTCCATGCCCTAGAAAGCGAGGGTGGCGTTCCTGGACTGGCGGCTCCTCAAGGCCGAAGGCGGACGAGCACAGGCGGTTTCTGACTTAAGGAGTCATTTCCGACGACTGCGCTATCTCAATGCGGCGTCATTGTGTACGCGGTTCTCAGTGTTTTGCCAGCGTCCGTGGTGTGCTGGAGTAACTGGGGCGCCCGTAACCCACGACGTGCCGCTTCGCGATCAGTATTTTGCCAGCGTCCGTGGTGCGCGCCCGAGTCACTAGGACGCCCGTAACCCACGACGTGCCGCTTCGCGGTCAGTAATTTGCCAGCGTCCGTGGTGCGCCCGATCCACTGGGGCGCCCGTAACGCACGACGTGCCGCTTCGCGGTTCTCAGTATTTTGCCAGCGTCCGTGGTGTGCCTGAGTTATTGGGGCGAACTTTCCGTGTGTCTCGCACGCTCGTAGGGCCAGAGAACATCTGGTGGAGCCACGTGACTAGGCTAGGTACATTTGCTCGGAATTTTCTGGGGACAGCGCCCAAAAGTGGTCAGGCAACATGGGCATGTTTTGGTGGCCATTTAGTCGCTTCGGTGGATGGTATTGCTGATAACGATGATTAACTATGGCTGAGTCCATGAAATGGGTGGGCCTTTAAAATACCCACTCGTTGCCTTATTCATATGTTTAGGCTCCTGGGGCAACTCCACGCGTCTCCCAAACGCAATATTACATGCGTTAACGGACTCCTCCTACATGACATTCATAGAGCGTTTTTTCGGATGCAGTTTCAAGCAATGACGTGACTCTCTGGTACTGTGCCTTTTAAAGAAAACAGAAGACAGCCACAGAACAGATAAACGGAAGAGAAAGGAGAGAAAAAAATATACAAAGAAAAAGACAGCGAAAAAAAAAAAAACGCCAGGCCTGCGCGGAACGCGCAGCACAGTCCAGCGAAAGCTCGAAGAGCGGCCTTTCTCGAGCCTTTTATAAATGCGAATGCATTTCTTAGTCGGGCTATGTCAGGCGGCGTTGTCCGGCGGCGTCCGCTGAGGAGGAGGATAGGTTGAGGAGGTGTCCGCGCGCCGGCAGGTGTTATCTCTCCGCTCTCACTCCCTCTCCCATAGCAACAGCTGCGGGCGCTCGCGCTTATCCTCGCCCCTAGCAACCGGAGCATGTGGTGCGAGAGAGTGTAGGAGAGGGTAGGTGCAGTGCTTCGCCGCTCCTTCTCTCGCCGTTCGCTCTCTCTCCTCCCTGCGCCCCACTCTCCCGTCCGCTCGCGCCTCACTCTCGACCGTTCGCTGGCTGGGCGCCTCTCAAGGCGATGGCAGAAGTCGGTGTCGGCGCAAGAAATGCATTCGCATTTCCTCACGATTCCCTTCGGGGAGGTGGGGGGCATTTTAGACGCTCTTGGGGACACCACTACAAGCGCATTTGCATGGTACCCACTACGCCATAAATCATCATAATTTTAGATGCGAAGCATCTTATGCTCGGGGCTATGTCCGTCCCTCCCGCGTCCCGCGTCCCTCCCGCGTCCGTCCCGCGTCCCCCGTCCCGCGTCCGGCCACTTTCATGAAGTAGGGAAGCACCCATTATGCGAACCAGAACACTGTAGTAATATGAAGGCCGTCAACCCTAACACAGTCATCAGAGTCATGGCCGAGAGCACAGAGAGGCTGCTTAGCAATGGCTAGGCAGGTGGTGTTTGTCGCCCAGGTTGACCCCATTCCTTGAGTCATGGCCGAGAGCACAGAGAGGCTGCTTAGCAATGGCTAGGCAGGTGGTGTCTGTCGCCCAGGTTGACCCCATTCCTTAATCTTTCTTGCATGTGTTTGGAGGGGGGCTTAGTTCGTCCCTCCTTCCCGCGTCCCACACCACCACAGCGCATGCACGTTCCCTCCCCCTCTCTCTCCCACGCTCACCCCCTTTCTCTCCTCTAGGAATTCTCTACTCTACGGAGCGGCCCCCCGCGTCCCACCCCCTTCCTCTACTCTACGGAGCGGCGCATGCGCGTCCTCTCCCCCCTCTCTCCTCTAAGAATCCTCTACTCCACGGAGCGGCTCCCGCGTCCCACACCCCCCACAGGGCATGCACGTCCCCTCCCCCCTCTCCTCTTCTACGGCCCCCCCCTCCCGTCCTCTCATCTAGGAATCCTCTACGGAGCGGCGCGCATGACAGGTGGTGTGACAGCTGCATACTCCGCTGGGGGGCGCCACGGTAGTTCCGCGGTATGAAAATGACGGAGCGCGCGCGCCTCATTCTCTCTCCTGTGCAGCGCCGCGATGAGCGCCCGGACCACTGCCGTGAAATGAGAGCGGCGACGCTCCTCCCGCTCAAGCTAATTATCTCCCCGCTGCTTCGCATCCACACATGGTTCCCTTTAGCGGGAGATGGGGAATTTTTTTATTGAAAGTTACGTCTCACGCGAGATATTTTATATTGCCGTGAAAGAGTTTGCTGCGGAGGTCAAGGCATCTTCCCCCCTCCCTTCGTTACTCACGCCTCAGATTAATAAATATTGAGCTGGCGCATGCGCGCTAGTTCATTGAAGTATGTCTAAGTAGACGTGAGAATAGGCGTACGCCGATATAGAGCTGACAGTAACGCTGAGGTTGAGTAGATAGGACCATAGGTCGCCAAATAAGGTGGAGCTCACTGAGACTCATTCAAGAAATATATTTTGCGCTTAGGGCTCACTCGGACTCAGACTCACCAAAGTTTTCCTCATCCGGACTCACTCGGAACCAGACTCACTAAAATTTTTCTCAACCAGACTCACTGTGATTCAAAATCAACAAAATATTATTCACCCGGACTCACTCAGACTCATGGCTCATTCTGAGTCCGAGTGCGTCTGAGTGAGTGAGCTCATGAGTGAGTTTGCCGACCTATGTGTCGCACGATACCACGGCCTTCCTTCTCGTACGTATATTAATTAGGACTTCTTCTTTAAGCCTGAAAATATCTGCCGATTTGATAGGTGCCTCCTAATGCCACACGTGTAGCCCGATGAGAGGTAACGATCTTCTTTTTCAATTCTTGAGCCTCATGTGATCTACGTCTTGCAAGAGTTCTCCGGAGGCTTCATATGAGGAAAATGTGACGTAAGATATACAACCTGAGCCTTACCAGTGTCTAGAATGAGTATGACGATGGCGTCTTTTCACTGGTGTGGAAGGCGCACGACCGACCTCCCAGGTCTATTCGTTAAATGTTCTACAAGGCGCTGAAGCTGCTCGTCACTTAAGTAGCCGAGCATGGGATCAATGATCATACCTTTCCTCGGTGGTGAATTTTTGTTAACCTATGCAGCAGCAAGAACCTCTGCCTTATAATAGTGTCTCACGTGTCGTTTATAATAGCGGGTTAACCGCGTGTGGCATACTCGGAGCTTTATTCCGATATAGCACTCTCTTTGTTCTTGAAGTAATTGGGCATTTTCGCCTTGGTATATGCCTCTTAGTGTTCTGAGGGTTCGTGCAGTAGCGGTCTTCGTGTTTTCTGGATCCAGCATACCTCTTATGGCGGCTCAGGTCAACGGTTTTGGTAGAGTTTCCTTAAGGAAATCAGGAAACTGTGCCCAGTTTACGCAGTGCGCCAGTTTTGCGCCTTGTGACGTCACTGCTCTTCGCGCATGCGCAGCACCGCTTTCGGATTAGAGGAGTGCACTGGAATTCGGGTTGCCCGAAAGCCCGAGCCCGGCCCGGCCCACGGGCCGGCTTCGGGCGGGCCGACGTCTTGTCATCTCGGGTACGGGTAGGGCTCGGGCTACATTGTTTTATTGCGATAGCAATTATATGGACACTCGCGGCTGGTTTTCGCCGTCGGCGTCGGCGTCATTTGCCGTATATGTATATGTATATATATAACCGGGCCCACCCGTCGTTCGTGAGCGTGAAAAGACGCGAGGGGGGGGGGGGGGGTCCCTCGAGCGACCTTCGATTTTACGAGCGGGGGGCGCGCGCGTTATCTCCCCTTCTCGGCGGCCGACAGCGGGCGGGGGGGGGGGGGGGGGCGACGTTCGATTTTACGAGTGCGGGCGCGGGCGCGCGCTTTATCTCCCCTTCTCATCTCCCCTTCTCGGCGGCCGGGCCGGCGTACCCTTCTACGTGCTGCGCTCTCAACGCGAGGAGAATTCTCTTAAACAAGCGTTTTCTAGAGTTGCGTGAGATCGGATCCAAAAAGAGTTAGCTACCAGCCTCACTTCGTATAACATTACAATTTTTTGCTATCGCATTCATTGCTTTACCCTTGCGGTGAAACTGTGACTTTTTTTTGTTGGGCGGGCCATGTCCGGCAAAAAACCCGAATCAAGCCCAAGATATAGACATTGTGCCGGCACTGTTTTCCACCGCAGAGCGCATTCTCCGCAGACGCCCCCCCCCCCCCCCTTTTCACGGTTCTCCTTTCCTTTAGCCACTTTAACCGCAAGAGGAGAGGGTAAAGACACACAAGATAAGCTCTGTGATTATCTATACACGGTAAAATCCCCTCTCCTACATTTGAGGTACTAAACTTCTGGAAGAACAATTCGTCTGAATATTGCAAGCTGGCTATGGTTCCGAAAAATATATTGGCGATTCCGGCCACCAGTGCGAGCAGCGAAGGGACGTTCAGTTGGGTGGGACATGTGACGCAGGAGCGTCGCACTTCACTTCAGCCCGAATCATTGGACAGCTTATTTTTACACGACAGCTTGTCATCGTTGCATATATAGTGACTGTCATGTGTCGTTTGGTTATGTTTCACTGTGATATGTTGAATTAAATGCCACATAATCGGAAACGACATCTTGTCTTCGCAGCAAACCTTCATAATGTCAGGCCGGACCGGGCCGGTCACGGGCGTTTATTTTTGTACGTCGGGCCGGGCCGGGCGGGTTCCCAGCCCTCACAGTCGGGCTCAGGCGGGCCTTCGACGCAGTCAGCGGGCCGGGGCCGGGCTCGGGCTCTAAAATTAGGCCCGTGCACAGCTCTATCTCGGACTGCCACGCGAAATTGCTCGCTACAAAACGCTACGCTACAAAACGCTAGAAGCGTGCGCATCCGCTAGCAGAGGAGCAGGCGAGCGCGAGCGGCTGTTGGTAGTTTAGGGGCTTGGCGTTTTGTTTTAGATGCGAAGAAGCTTATGGCGGAGTTAAATCCGGTGGTGGTGGTGGTGTGCGTCCTGACCAGCCTTACTGCGCATGCGTGAACCCTCTCCACACACCTCCTCTCCTACGCTTCCCCCCTCTCTCTCCTCTAGGCATCCCTCCCAGCGGCGTCCACACCCCCCACTGCGCGTGCGCGTCCTCTACACGCTCCCCCCCCTCTCTCCTCTAGGCATCCCTCCCGCGGCGTTTACACCCCCCATTGCGCATGCGCGTCCCCTTCCCCGCTCTCCCCTCTCCTACGCTCCCCCCCCTCTCTCGCCTCGCAACGCTGACGCAGGCAGCTTCTGCTAGCGAGTTTCTTGATTGAAAAACCGACTGCTCGCGCTGCACAACCGTATATATAGGCACTGGATCTTGACCTGCAAGGTAGTGCCGGTGGGAGATTTCTCCTGCGCGTTGTTGAACAATAAAAATTCGCAGCGTGCGCGTTAACTAAAAGCGGACTGCGGGTCTCTGTGTCCAATCGGAGTCTTCTGTCTCTCATTGCCCATTAGCAGCGATTGGCATGTTCCCAGTAGGAAACACCGGTACATCACTGCGTGCTTTGCGCCTCCCCAGGTTTCTCTCCTGCGCAACGCCGCGATGAGCGCCAGCGTCAACGCCGCCGCCATTGTAAGCGTTAGCGCTCGCTGCTTCGCATCTACACATGGTTCCCTTTAGCGGGAGATGGTGTAATTTCTTTCCTGCGCGTTTTTCCCACGGAGATGAAACCGTTCCTGGGTAGAGGTATACAGCTTCGCCGTAAAGACCTTCGGTTCGAGTGGGAATCAAACATAAGACTTCTGCGTGACAAGGAGGTGTTCTACTACAGAGCCACGCCCGTGCTCCAAGTTACTGTGAAAAAAAAAAGGTACAGCGGCTTCGCACTAGTGGTGCAAAGCCTGAAGGAAGAGCGCAGCTCAGAGGCCTTCTCTTTATTTATTTTTCTTTCTCCTTTTTCTCTTTCTTTCTGTTTCTTTTATCTCTTTTTTCGTGCCTGTTTCTTTCTCTCTCTGACTCTTTAGCGGCTTCTTTTTCTTTCTTTATTTCTCTTTCTGTATTGTTCTCTGACTTTTCTATCTCTTTATCATGTCTGTTTCTTTCTATCACTTTCTGTATTTTTCTGTTTATACCATTTTACGCCTTTAGTCCCTTTACTTATCCCTATTTTTCTCGTCCTCTTTCGTTCTGTCACTTTCTCTCTCTCTCTCTTTTTCATGTGTTTCTTTGACACTCGCACCTGCTGTCACTCGCACCACAGGTATTGGGCAAGCCGCACGGTAGTGTGGCTTGCCCAATACCTGTGGCGTATACGCACTTGAGGAGTATTCTGGTGACATCACACAGACTACGGCAAGTTATATCATCTTCGCTGTTAAAAAAAAAACAAAAAAAAACACAAAAAAAGACACTGTGCTATGTAGTGTGAAGAGAGTCATTACGCATTTAATGTCGCGTGGGAGGCGTAGAACAACACCACGCGTCAAAACATGTGACACCAACAACCACAAGAATATTCTCATTCGTCAAAGATCACGACTGCGCACGTTCCAGGAAAGCCACTTCCTGATCAAAGAGGCGTGCGTGTGCTGCCCCTCTCTCGCTCTGATTGATGAGGAAGTGGCTTTTCTGGAACGTGCGCAGTGGTGTTCTTCTACGCATGATGTTGCCAGAGTATTGAATGACTCTGATATTGCTGTGGTTGTTGGTTATCTTTGGCGGAGGGGTGGTGGTGAGATTTTAATGTTAATATCTTTCCTACCCATATATACCTATAATGGTTTTTCTAATAACCATCCCAGTTGTTAGACAGCACCTGTGTCGTAGGTACTTTTAGGGGCGAAGCTCCTAAGGGTGTGGGTCTGTCCCTCCTCTGTAGTTGTCGTAGTAGTAGTTGGTAGGTAGGTAGATAGCCACGTATAGTGGAATGTACTCACTACACGTGATAACGATGAAGTATAAGCGCGTTCCAGTATAGTGGAATGTACCCACTACACGTGATAACGATGACGCTGCTGACCATGAAGTATAAGCGCGTTCCAGACCACACATTCTCTTTCTGCCATGGATGAAAACGATCGAGCTTCGCCCACTCATCATCATTCACTTCGTGGATATGGCGTGATTTTTTTTCTCCTTCTCCGTGTCCCGTTTGCGCTGGCCAACATGGGAAAAGAGGAGGGCAGAGTGAAGCGTAGCATAGTCGTGTAGTGTAGCATAGAAAGTGGGTGGGAAAGGAAAGTGAGAGTGAGGAAGAGGGAAGGAAGAGAGAGAGAGTGACGCGCAGCACAGCCATGTATAGTATAGCAAGGCGTTGGAAAGAAAATTGAGGGCGAGGAGCAGGTAAAGGGGGGATGGGAACGCCACCAGCTGTGCTGTTTGCTCAGTCTTCGCAGCTCAAGAACTTAAGTGCCGCGATTTTTTTTCAGCAGTGAACCTGCTGGGTAGTGAGCGCCCGTCGCGTCTTCTTGCCCGCCTTGTCCGGTCTTTTTTCGCGCTCTTCTTATATTTTAAGTTAACGATGGGGGGCGTTCATTTTCCCAAAAACGGAAAATCTGATATTGTCAATCTGTCATGATCTTTGTATTTGAGAAACGCGCTGCGAGTGTCCACAATGCAGAAGCCGATGCTGTTGTTGTTGTTGTTGTTGCCTCTGACATGTCTCATACCCACTCAGGGGATTGGCCAAGGATTGATTATGTGATTATATGACCTTTCGACGCCTTTTGATACTTATTTTTCTTTTAAACTGCGGCACGTGTAATGACCCCTCTGCGTCTCCTGCCACGCGGTGGCGTCTGACGCCAAGTGTGCCCGGTGTGCTTTTTTTTTCCCTTCTACATACTGAGTGGTACAGAAGGGAACCACTTTTTCGTGCGCATCTCAAGGGTAGTTTTCGATTTGAAAGAATCTGTAAAAGTGTTACGTGATAGAAAACACGCTTAAGCTGTTCTGAGATCTGCGTACCGCGAGCGGCAAATGGTGCATATGAATAGCTCGCTGTTACATCGCTGGCGCGAGCATCCCCAAAAATTTCGTAAGGTTCCTCTAAACTGGGAACTATGGAAGCTTAACGTACAGCTGTCGCGCGAGGATTGTTTTGTAAAAATAATGAAAGAATTGGTACATGAGGTAACAGTAACACAATGTTGGCAGCTGCCAATTTTCGCTCAATGGGAAAGGTTCAAAGAAAAAGTTAAGTATCAGGCGATTAGTATTTCATGCGAAATAACTCAAAGAAAAAATGCTGAAAAACGCTATCTTTATGATTTACTACATAAGCTCCATGTTTTTGAAAGTCAAGAGCCGGGATTGTACGTTGATGAGATAAGTACAGTTCGAGCACAGATACAAAAACACGATACAGAAGTATACAGAGGGGCAATGATTCGTTCCCGTGTTACTCAATTCACTGAAGAGGAACCCACAAAAAAAGCTCTTGGGGATGAAAAGCGATATGGACTTTCCAAACAGATACTGAAAATTGAATCACGTGGTTCTGTTTGCACAGAGACATGTGAAATAAGAGCCGCATTTGAAGAATATTACAAAAGTCTGTTTACTGCTGCTGAGCTTCAAGAGAATTATGAAGAAAAAAGCTGACCACTTTATTGCCCTTGTGCCCCAATTACAAGAGGATGACCGGCTCACTGTTGATGGGCCCATCACCAGGGAAGAAATTAGGTTTGCAATAACAACGTTGCAGAAAAACAAAACTCCTGGTCCAGATGGCCTTAGTGGGAATTTTACATAGCATTTCAGGAGCTTCTGATTCCTTTTCTAGAGCAACTTTTTAAAGAGGCTTATGAAAGAGGTGAACTTCCTCCTTCTTTCTCTCAGGGCCATACAACATTAATCCCAAAAAGTTCTGATTCTGAAGCATTAAAGACAGTTAACGGATATAGGCCTATATCGTTATGTAACGTCGATTACAAAATATTTGCGAAATTGCTGACAAATCGGTTGCAGACAGTGATCACCAAATGTGTAGGTTACCACCAAACACGTGGAATTCGAAGTCGCTCTATACAAACAAATATCCACATAGCGCGGTCAGTCCTAGAGTGTATCGATGGTAGTATGGACCAAGTAGCCCTTCTTCAAATAGACCTCGCTAAAGCCTTTGATAAGGTACAGCACGCTTTTCTGTTCCGGCTACTAAGACACCTGCAGTTGGGTGATGTACTGTATAATGGTATTTCACTCTGTTATAAAAAGTGCACGACAAGGCTAATTGTAAATCGCACCCTTTCGCATACAATAGAGTTAAATTCATCCGTACGTCAGGGATGTCCGCTCTCGCCTTTGCTCTTTGCAATATACCTGGAACCACTATGTTTAAGTGTGCTTCTAAATTCTAGCATTAGAGGATACCAATATGAGGCTGAGGGAGTTAAAGTTCTAGCTTATGCCGATGGCATTGCCTTCTTTTGTGTCGATAAACCTAGTGTTCAAGAAGCAGTAAACACTACATTACGCTTTTGTGAAATCGCTGGCGCCAGCATAAATTTTGATAAAAACAGAGCATTCTGGCTGGGCATGTGGGCTCAAACTCCCTCGGTCTTCTCAAATATCCATTGGAATTCGACTGCTATGCGGTATCTTGGTGTGCCTCTCGATAACTATCGTAATAGCGGCCCACATTGGACGTCCGCGATAACTACTATCCGCCGAAAGGTGGCAACATGGCAAGGACGAGACCTTTCCATTTTTGCGAAAGCGAAAGCGTGCAATACCTTTCTTGTATCAAAGCTTATTTATGTTCTGCAGGTGTTGCACTGCTCTCGTGTGCACATTCAAGCCTTTCACAGGATATTTGCTTGTTTTATTTGGAGCTCTTCATGGGAACCCATGAGAAGAGACAACCTTTTTGTTCCACTTGAAAAGGGTGGCCTCAGTCTGGTGCATCTGTTTGTGCGACAGTTGGTGTTGCGATTTTTTTACTTTAAGGACGTTTGTCACCCCTTTCTTTTAGCGGTTCTTCGAAACCGTCTGTGTTACCACCTTCCTTTTATTTATGTCACAACAAGCGCTGCTAAGGAGTCGCAATTGTGGGGATTCTTAAAAGAAATTGTTGACACTGTCAATTTTTTAAAAGCCAGATTTAGTTTAGAGTATTTGTACAATATTGACAGAACAACTCTAACCGCTGCACTTGTGAATAACCTTTTCCCTGAACCTGTTTATCGACTACCATATTCGCTTTTGCCTGGTCATGATGTATTATTCCGTGTACGTAAAATGTGGATATCGCCGGCAGCTAAAACGTTTTTCTTTAAACTACACACCTCCACTCTACCAGGTGAAAACGTGGCTGAATGAAAAAGCAATATATGTGCCCTGGACAGTAAATTGTAGACTCTGCAACCAACCTGAGACGATAGAGCATTGTTTCATTCATTGTCGCGATGCATTTTATTTTTGGGACATTCTAAAAAGAACAATCAGAAAAGATCTTCCTATCACTGCTCATGGTATTAGGTTCCTCCCTCTCAAAAAGAGCCCCACCAATAATACTCCATATGATCTGTTTATGTTATTAGGACTTTATTCGCTATGGAAAAGTCGCATGATTGACAGACGTGCCGAGCCACCACGGTCGACGAGGTCTGTCTTCAGAGAAGAAGCTGCTCAAGTGCGCAGTGTTGTTGAGACTTTTGAACCCGTTCCGGAGTGGCTTTTCCTTCTAGACGCTTGTGTGTGTTTGCCTGACTTTTGAAATACTTGCTACTGTTTGGAAGAATGTGGGTGTTGTGTATGGTAAGGTAATTCCAATGTGACGAATTATGTTGTGCGCAGGGCACAATAATTACCGGTGTTGATTCCATGCATCAAAGAAAAAAAAGCATGGCGTGTGGCTGTGTTGGCCAGCGCAGCAGGCTGCGGAGCGAGGGGTCGCTGGTTCGAATCCCCGGTCAGGTGGGTTGGAATTCTTTCTACTGATTTATTTTTCTTTATGCCTTTTTTATATATACATATACATATCCGGGACATGACGGCATCGAACAGACGGCGACGGCGAAAATAAGCTGAGAGTGTCCATATAATTGCTATCGCAATAAAATCAACTCATGTTGTACAGAAAGAAGTGAAGATCACATAAAGAGGCCTTCGTGCTTTAGTAGACATAGAACAAATTGAAAATGAAGAAGTCAGTTTTGAATGCGTGCTATTCGGAAGCGTACCTGAACAAGGAATGTGCTTATTTAAATTTCAGTGCGGTTGGATTGGAATGAGCAGAGTCCGTGTAAGACAAATGTTTTCTTTTGAGTTCGAACTCTCTGTGCATCGTCACCTTTATAACGTACGACACAAGCGGAATGAAAATTGAAAGGTTGCGCTCCTGAAGAAAGTAACGTGAAACCGTAGCTTATATAGCATGTTTCAATGAACTCCAAACGCCTGCGAAATCGGAATTCTCTTTTTATATGCAATCACTTTCAAACATTTGACAAGCCAGTGACATTCAATCAGTTATAGCAAAAGCATGGCGCGTAGCGCCGCCGTTACACCAACTGCGGAGCTAGTTAACGATATTTATTCTTTGCGCATCAGGATCACTACTACTTGTTCAGGATGCATGCAAGCTCAAGCACATATGCACACTGATGAACTCTCCTGTAGCGCAACGGATACCACGCGTAGGAAACGGAAACTGCCTTACCAGATTTAGCAGTGGTGAGAAGCAAAGCTATAGCAAGGATTGCTCGACAGTGCATCATTTGAGGATTTCCAGGGACAGCGGCTTTCATGTTTCTTTTGTAGCGACTACGAAATAAAGATGGAGATGATCTATATAGCTTCTGAGTTATATCACTAGGAAACAACGAGGAGAACAATAAACACAGGTTCGCCAGCTGTAAACAAGGAAGTAACGGTTGGTGTATGCGGTGTAACGTCCCGATACGCCGAACAAAGCATTATTGGCAGTAGAAGTCGATGACCTTATTAGTCGAGTACAATTTTGTTCTATTTCGTATTTTAAGAGTAGCGAGGAGTATAGCAAACACGGGGTGTTACCATTTGTTTAAAGTCGATGCGCGCGCGTCGAAGCGAAAATACCAAAGGTAAAATTTACGCCGGAAAGAGACAAGCTATTGCAAAAAGATAGGTCTGTAGTTTCATTGGTCCTACGGTCTCTCAGTGAACATTCGATTAAATGTGGCGTTGAGTAAGACGGTGTCATGAGCGCAAACACGAAGACGTCATAATTATGATAAGTTCTTCGCGCCAGTGCTGAGTATGACGTCAGGGTAGTCAATGTTCGGAAATATTGGGATACATTATTCAACATACTTACCTCATGAAGATGCAGAGCAAATAAATGGGCTATGCCAGAGTGAACTTGTCAGTAGCGGGAAACTAATAATCACATGTACGCTCAAATCACGCTAACGTTTACGACGACATAAAACGGCAAGTAACTTATAATTTGTAAGTTATGCGACTGCTACAAGTTGATATTTTTGTTTTCTTCATTCCCCTTTCACATATAGATTACATAGACAGCAGCATGTCGTTTTAAAGGCTAAAGCACTGCGATACGTATTGTAACCATTAATAATATCTGGGGTTTTACGTCTCAAAGCCATGATATCATTATGAGAGACGCCGTAGTGGAGGGCTCCGGAAATTTGGACCATCTGGTGTTCTTTAACGTGCACTGACATCGGACAGTACACGGGCTTCTACCATTTCGCCTCCATTGAAATGCGACCACCGCGGCCGGGATCGACCCCGCGACTTTCGGGTCAGCAGCCGAGCACCGTAGCCACTGTTCCACCGAGGCGGACGCATTGTAACCTTTAGATTGTAAGTTATAAAAGCGCAGTGATTCACCCGTCAGGTGACCTAAGCTATGTAGTGGAAGTTTATTGATCATTGTGTCGCATCACGATCTGGATTTAAACTTTTCGACATGTGCGATCATGGACAAAGGCTGTTTGCTGCACAGTAAGGTCCTGGTCGCACTCTGGCGCCGCGAAGTGCCATAACGAAGATAAAGACAAGGCATGCACAAAAGCCTTGTTCAAGGCTGGCTTTATCAATTGAACAGTGGATAATGTATGTACAGAACGGGTCTTGACAGCATAGAAAAGCAAATCATATAAGCAGTGATTTTACATTGCGGCATACTGTTGCAATCGATGGTAGGGTAAAAACACGCTCCAAAACACGTAATTTAAAAAGTGGCATAAAATCCGCACAGACATGGGCAGAAGCACAAGAACAAATTAACAAAGTACCTTTCTTAAGTTGGTTAAATGTTTGTGCTAAACAACTTCTTAAGTTGCTTATATCCTTTTTGCTTTTAAGCCGAAGGACTAATTAACGTATCCCGTGAAGATCCGCTAATAGCGGAGAGGAGGATACATCAGATGGGAAATGGCGACACGATAAAGTGCTGTGAGCACACGACAACCGACAAAATGAATAACGATGCAATCGAAGAAACATACCCTGGCACGAGAAAAATTTTTTCCAAGACTCGCAATACAATTTATCCGAATTTCCTTGTCATCTTGTATAGTTTATTTTCAGCCTAAAATTAAGTGGCCGTAAAATACAGCAAGCGTAAGGTCAGGACATAGCACAAAACACGCCTAATCTTTATCAGCTTGCCAACCCAATGGAAAAAGATGCCGCTAAGTTCACATGTTTCAGGCTGGGGCAGTGCAAAGGATGGCAATGAGAATACTAGGGAAACAACTGCTCAATCTACAAGCAATAATCTGGTGTCCCGCGCATGCGGGACTGGAGGGCAACAAAAGGGCCGGCCGGGTTGCTCGCGAAATAAGCATCCGAACGCCGGTCGCAACCCTACAGGAACCCCCCAACAGCTCCACGCGACATCCTCGAAAACCAAACAGGAGAACGACAGAAATACAGTCATCCCCATCCGGCTCTTACTGGAGAACAGGCGCGAGATTGGCGTCGAGTACAAACAAACACGTACCCTCACTGACAAAGAAACCACAACATAAATTTCACAATATACGCGAGCAGCTGTCCGTGGTGTGAGAATGGCCAACTCCTGCCCACATTACGTGGGAATGTGAATCGCGGCCCCAAAACATCAATTCTCCCTTTTTGGGACAACATCTCGAACGAGGGAGTGGGAGACCTGTCTTGCTAGCAAGGATCGGGAGAGCCAGCTGGCTCTGCTCGACCAAGCTCAGCGAGCCGCAAAGGCCAGTGGAGCCCTGGACTGAGGATCCCACCCATTTGCCCAGAAACCTTTTAGCGAAAAAAGTTTTTCATCACCATCACCAAATAACGTGCGACCGCCGCTCCAGTGATGGCTCACAGAGAGACGTGTAAGCTCACGCTGTCACAAATGTGGCGTCCTCCAGGCACAGCTTCAACTTCATCGAACCAGGAACGGCGTCATCTCTCCTAGGCGGTGCGCAGCTTGAGGTGTATGCCGGGAAGAGAATTGCAATTTTTGCTGAAGTCGGGCTTGTGCTGCTCTTTGTTTCATCGATTTAATCAGGCTTTACGCTCCGCTCTTTGGTGACGTGCGTGGTCTAATCGTGTTTTGAATGTGAGTGGCGTAGTGGCGTGTAACTGGTGATACAGTAAGCAAGGACACTCGGAAACGTGCGTGATCCCCCGCAAATCAGCAACGAGGTAATGCAACAGGGATGTTCAGCTGGCTGCGCGGCCTTTTCAACGAGCTGCATTGCTGATTCTTCGCTTGTCTGAGACTGGCAATTGTTAAGCGTGTCGCATCCGTTGTTACGTTGGCCCAAGACAGTAGTAAATGTCATCTACAGGTAGGCAATATTCTCTATTCCATACGTTATTTGCTTGTGTATAGACTCCCAAAGCATCGCTCAGTGGCGCTGCGACTCTGGACAGGCAGCGCCATCTCTGGCGGAATAATAGAAACTGGGAATATACGTTGGGCGTTTTCCTTTCTCTCCGCCGCGCTTCCGCTCGTTTCCGTGCACGTGCAGCGCTGTGGCGCTGCGCTTGCTGCGCCTCGCAAAAAAATAGAAACTGGGGGGTGAAGCGCCGCGCCTTTTCCCTTCTCTCCGTCGCGCTGCCGCTCGCTTCCGCGCGCGTGTGCAGAGCTCTCGCGCAGCGCTTCGCTATGTACCACTTGAAAAAGATCTCCCCGCTGGACAGGCACTTCGAAAAGCGAACGTAATCAAAGGAGAGAAGTTCGTTAATCACGGTTATCGATGTTCCACGTTGTCGACTATGAAAAACATGTGATTGTTGTTTAGATGTGCATGCTGGCAGTGGCAAACGCGTACTGTAGTGAACGAACATTCGCGGCGTGCAAAAAAAAAAAGTGAAAGAAACAAAGACTACACGGCCGTGGGACTAAAAAAGCCTGAGAAGGTTTGAGTCATGCCCTCCGTACCGCTGGAGCATCACCCGCTGACTTAGCCACGAGGCAGCTAGCTTAGCTTAGCTTTAACCGCTGCGAAGCAAGTAGAACTGCTCGCCTCGTCTGTCTGTCTTTTTTTTTTTGCGCTTCTAGATTCGTGCTTGCACTCCCTTTTTATGAGAATATCGACTTTACAGGTGTATAAGACCTGCTGCGCGAACGCTGCTCAGCGTGAGAGGTGTCGAATTTCAGGCGCGATGTGGTATCGGGCGACGAGCTCGCGCAAAGCGCACCCGTAAACGCACACTCGAAGCAATGTACGAGTGCGCGGTGCGCGTGAAAGAAAACCGCACAATCTCCGAAGATGGCAATAACAATTCCTGAATTAAGTGCCAGTTAGATTCAGCGGCTTAAATATATACCACCCTAACAAAGCGACAAAAACAGAACAAACCAGCAAAACGATGTGAAGTTAGCTGAAAATTCACAGGCGTTCGTTCCGGCGCGATGATGCAGCCTTGTGCGGAGTTCAGTTGAAGCGCAACCAACACCGCAACGCTAACCGCGGTATGAAGTTTGTGAGTGTGAACATCAACAACGACAGCTAGGTCTCACAAACACGAGGAATCAAAACACAAAGTTGCTTCAAGATACAACCGTAATTGGATGTAAAAATGCCGAGACGGCGAGCAATCACTACTGCAGTCGTTGCATGCACGCGCCGCGTTACATACTGATTCAGGTAGTCGAAAGAATTGATTTCAAGCGAAGAATTGAGTCAGCGAAAACGGAAGGCGAGGCAGAGCTAGAACTTTATTCCTTTAACTGCGGTGATGCACGCTTGTGGACTTTCTCTCTCGTACGACTTGTCCGGGAAGTGATACAGTTTTACAGGCGGATCGCGTGCCTTGGTACTGTCTGCACTGGCTGTGGCACACAGTAATACTTCGGACCTCGCTTCCACTTTCGTGGGGTCGCTTCTACCGTCGCGGAAAAGCAGCTTCACAAAGTAAGCCTCTCGGTTCAGCGTGCCAAGCTCACGGCACAACGTCTAAGCTCCCCGCACCGACCGAAGAACGCGTGCGCACGCGTGCCGCCGCTGTCGGCTGTCGCTGAAACAGGCCCGCGCCCTCCGCGGCGCTTATTCCCAGTTTCAACAGCGCTTCTCTCCAGAGCCGCAGCGCGGCGCTGTCGTCGCTCCGCAAACTTGAGCTTTGGTTCCCTATATGTGTTCATGTCGCTTGTTTGCCTAATTTCATGCTCATGTGTACGCTACTGTAAGATATGGGTCGTGTCAGAAATATAAATCATGTGATGCTTTTATGCGATGCATTGTTATCGGCAGTATTTGCTCTTCGTTAGACTATACAAGATGGGTGTTTGGACTTTTATTAGGAGGGCGTTTTAAGTGTCTTAAAGGGAATTACAACATGCTTCCTGTGTTGCTCAGCGTCGAAAGCCCGAGGTACAGCCAAGACCAAAGTAAAAATTTAGTACACACACACAAAATAACGTTGATAACATCAAGAAAGTAAATGTTAAATCCAGTGCGTTGGCTGAGCACGTTTCAAGGGGACACGCAAACGAGTGGTGAAGGCACGTGTTCGCGCTAGAGAAAAAAATTACTGTCATGACGTCTTGGTCTTCAGTCGCTCTTAATACAGACCACTCCGTGCACTCTCAACCCTAGCGATGGTAATCTACCTTCAGTATATGCGCGCTGCCCGCGTGATATATTGAAGCGTACTTAAAGCGGACTGCTCGGACACAAGTTTACATTGTACTTGTGAACAAGGCTTGCCTGTGGGAGCCGAAGTGTCCATGTGTGTGTGTGTGTGTGTGTGTGTGTGTGTGTGTGTGTGTGTGTGTGTGTGTGTGTGTGTGTGTGTGTGTGTGTGTGTGTGTGTGTGTGTGTGTGTGTGTGTGTGTGTGTGTGTGTGCGTGCGTGCGTGTGTGTGTGTGTGTGCGTGCGTGCGTGCGCGCGTGTGTGTGTGTGTGTGTGTGTGTGTGTTTGTGTGTGTGTGTGTGTGTGCACGCGCGCGCGCACGCTAAATTATTGCTTTGGTGGGCACACTGCCTCGGATTTCTACCTTCACTATGTATCATCCAGACCAGACGGGCTTCCGTCGAACTTTAAACTTCAGTGTGTTGATCATAACTTAAAACCCTAGCAGAAATATATACTGTAGTCATCTTAGTTCCACAGTTGCACTCATATCGATCGCATTGTACTGCATTCACAACTCACATGACCTCTCTTCATGCTCATGCTTACGCCATAAAAATACATTTTCATGCTTTTACGCAATGCATCATTATCGGCAGTATCTGCTATGCGTCGCTATCGAAACGGGGCAGCTGAGAATATGTTACGCAATAAGCGATATGCTGTGGCTTAACGGTTTTTCAAATAGCCTGAATGCCAGCAGTCGTGCAAAGTAGGAAGTCCATAGTGGGACATGATCATTGTGGTTGGTATGTCTTTAGATGTTAGTTCTTTGGTGATAAGAATTTGTTCTCCGGCAAAAAGATAACTCTTTTTTGTTCTTGTTCTGTTCTAGGGTAAAAGCAACGTGTCGTCGTCGTTAGAAAATGTGAATCGGTATAAATTTTATGTAGCTGTCAAAGTCGGAATGTTTAAAGGTACGTAAAGACCACAAATGAAATTTTGTTTTACCGTATTCAGTGCTTTGCGTTGAAACTGTTTACAGAATACATCCCGCCCAAGGCATGCTGTGAGGACCTCCTATCAGGTAGCTTGGAAATTTGCAGACGCCTATATGCTTTACGTTCGGTGCAGCCGAGAATATGAACTGCCAAGTGAAATGTACCCCTCTAGGAAAACAATTAGGTAAGAACATATTCAAGCTCCACGTGAGATGCTAACCATGATCACTGAAAAATGTTAATCGCAACATTTCTGTTTATCACCTGGTGTCGTGTTTCTGCGACTAAACTGTCACACACATTACTGTATAGCTGACTCTTGTGATAAGCATAAGTAAATTACATGTGGGATTAATGTGCGCTTTCAATTCCGAATTTTTGTTTTCCGATAAATGTATTGCACAGGATACTAGATTTTAGAAGCGCTTCTCTGTTGGTCAAGTGACACCCTCTTTTTTATTTGGTGGGGAGGGGGGGGGGGGGGGTTAGCATGTCTCTCATATTGCATGTTATTAGCAGTTGTGTACATTGTAGCAGTAATCGTTGAAACAGTGTGACATAACAGCACTCTTCTCTTAGGTTCCACTGTCCAGCAAGGAGATTGGGGAATCAGCAAGTGACATATCGACTGAGAAACATGATTGTGCGTGCAGCAAGACGGGTTTTCGCTGCAGATCCCGACCACCTGCTTATGTAAATTTGTACTTACCAGAGGTGAAAGCAAGAAGGGCTTTGAACACCGGCGGCCTTCTATCAACTAGACGAGTCCCTGAAACAATATTTATAAATTGATTCAATGGACATAGGGGTATTAATGACTATCACGCTAAATTTGACGTCATCTGTTTTGAAGGTATAAAAGCAATAAATGTGAACTCTCTTTGAATCGTGCATGCTTTTTTTTTACACAATTCCTTACGCACAGCCGTTTTGTACGATGCTTTATTTGGCCTTTTTTGGAAGTTTTCTTTAACGTGACACTTCGTTTAGGTACACAGTCTTGTACGCCTTCAGAAACCGTGTTCTATAGCGCATTCTCAGGAAAATCGAGCAGTGTCCCTATATTTCAAAAGTTGTTTTGAGTCCCAATTTCGTGCTTTACTCATTAGGTTTTACACTTGTTAGTTTTTTTTTGAACAAATTGGCTCTTTGTTCAAAAATTACTTTGGGATATTTCCGCTCTTCATTTATGTTCGATTTGCTTGCGCCCGTTATACCTCTTGGTGGTGCGGGCTACCCCCGTTTGCTTTTTAGTTATTTTCATATATAGGGGGCCAAAAAAGCACACACACACAAACACACACACACACACACACACACACACACACACACACACACACACACACACACACACACACACACACACACACACACACACACACACACACACGCACACACACACACACACACACACACACACACACACACACACACACACACACACACACACACACACACACAAACACACACACACGCGCACACACACACACACACACACACACACACACACACACACACACACACACACACACACACACACACACACACACACACACACACACACACACACACACACACACACACACACACACACACACACACACACACACACACACACACACACAGAGAGAGAGAGAGAGAAACTCATAGTTTTAAAAAGCAATTACGTGTGATATTGTCGGCAGAGGTTTCCGTTTTTCAAACTATGCAACAGTTACCCGTTGAACCATTTAAACGAATGTCACCGGAACAAAATAAAAAAGTCACAGTTTCACCGCAATGGCGAAGCAGTGAATGCAATAGCAAGAAATTGGAATGCCACACGAAGATCGACAAGCGGCTCCATACTTGCAGCTTCCTGCAGAAGCACAAAAATGGGCGCTCGAAAAGTATGCGCAGGTATATACAAAACCAGCATGAACTAAGAACTGTCACAGTTGTTACGCCTTTGTGTTTGAGCAACGTGCTGTAAATGTCGACAACGCAGAACCCGACTCTCTTAGATTTTGGTTCTTTTTTTTAAAGTGCGGCGCGCGGAATGACCCCTATGCGTCTCCTGCCACGCGGTAGGGTATGACGGAAAGTGTGGGCAGTATTCTTTTTTTTTTTTCGTTCCGTATCACGAGTGGGTACAGAAAGGGGTCCAGTTTTTGTGCGCGTCTCAAGGGCAGTTTTGAAATTCAAAGAAAATGTAGGAGCGTTGCGTGATAGAAAACACGCTCAAGCTCCTGCGAGATCTGCATACCAACAGCGGCAAATGGTGTCTATAAGTAGCTTGCCGTTATTGAGCCAGCACATGCGTGGCGTGTGGCTGAGTGGTCTAGCGCAGCAGGCTGCGAAGCGAGGGGTCCCTGGTTCGAATCCCCGGTTGGGTGCCTTGGCATTCATTTTGGGCTGATTTATTTTTCTTTGTGCCTTTGTATATATATATATATATATATATATATATATATATATATATATATATATATATATATATATATACATACATACACGTACATATCCGGGACATGACGGCGACTGAAAAAATCTGCCGAGAGTGTCCATATGATTGCTATCTCAATAAAAAACGCATTTGTGTTTCAGCAAAGGAGGAAGACGGAGGAGTTACATATGTATTGTTATGCATGGTGCACGTATGTGTTAATGGTTTGAGTGAGTTAGTAGCATTACAGAATTGCTGACATTCCACGCCCAACCCGAGCGACAGATGTAAGGACTGACAATCACCCTATTTTTGGCTGCCCTCTGGGTTTCATCGTCCAGCTTATGCGCCAGTTGCCAGCAGTTATGATATGCCACACACATGAGTATACTTAAGGAGAAGCACGACTCTGATCACCCATTATTTGCAGGGGTCACCACTCAGTATAGCCGCTCTACCTGTGCTCCACCAAACCAGGTGTCGCCAAAAAAAGGGTAAGTGCCTCTTCTTCTTTTTTTTTTTTTATCTTCTACCGCGACACATTCCGGATCATTCGATGCACGCATGATCGGCTCAGCCAAGTGTCGTCTAACAACGGAAGCGTGGCTCTTGCTTTAGTGCTTCTTTATGTGCACGCCTAATATTTCGTACTTTATGCGGCTTTATTACGCAGCGTAGAAATATGTTCACATAGTGATGAGAACTTTCACGGAGGATACCAAATGGCCTGCCCTTTCCTGAATGCATAGGCTGGAGCTTTAGAATAATTCTGGTACATGTCTACATAGAGCACGACAATTTCGGTGTCCGTGGTAAGAGATGTACGTTTCCCGCATCGCAAGAAAAAAACACAATAGCAACGTCCTTTGGAGTTGGCTCAGAGCTTGCATGAATCATAACGTCAGACCTTCGACCAAAAGCACTGTTCCGTTCAAATGTGGTCTGCCTCTAAAACGATAATTAAAAAGAGCAGGTGATTCTGAGCAAGGTGATTCCTAATTATGAGACAGACAGAAAGACACAGAACTTTATTGGGGTCCTGAGAAACGTTACTCCATTAGAGCAACGCCGCGGGCCGCTCCCACGTGGGGACGTGTGCCATTTGTGTCAATCAAGTATCCTTTCTTGATCAACACTACATCTTGCATCTCCCGAAAAAACAGCGTTTCAGTTCTTGATATGCATTGTTGGTATTGTATTTGTGCGCATGCGAACATTTACATTTACTGCGTGATTTTCTGATATCATTAAGTATTCGTATATATATTATGCACATACGTACTAGCCAGCGACTTGTTACGCGATGATTTCAGACATTTCTTTGGCTTTTGCGAGAAGTACGTTAAACTGACATAACGCGCTGTATGGCGAGCTCTTTGTATATCCATTTTACCTACCCTTCGCTCTGTGCGGGCGGCTGGGTCAAAATGAGCGAGCACAAAATCTATGACGGATATCTTCCTGTTGCAGAGAGGACTTTAAGCTATCGTGAAATAATTTACAAAGCCTGCATGGACAACTCTGCGGAGGCTGTCTGCGACGTGGTGATACGCCGACTTTCGGCAACATTTCGTTACCTGAGTCACTTTGTCCCCTGTGCGCCGTCCATCAAACGTGCGCCATTTCCCAAGCCGGGAAGCAATTAGCTTAAACGTTTCTGAAGAGGTCGCGTGTAGTGCGGGGACCAGTGGAGGTAGGTACTCGCTCATCACGAGGAGCGCCGTACTCACATATTCAGCTTTACTGGACATGCAAAGCCAGCGCCCCTTGCGGCCGCATCGAGAATCTAGCGCGTTTTCAATGGAACGAACAAGGTCTTCGAGAACAATTAAGCGTACAGGGGCAATATTGAAAAACTCAATCCCCAGAGAGCTTCTCGGAATGAAAACGCGCGACACGACTGCCGTGATCAACCCGTGCTAGACCTCACTTTTGGTGCCGCAGCAGTTAAAAATCTCACAATGGGAGTCTAAGCAAACGAGAAAAATTCTGATTCGTTTTTCTGGACAAACACTGCCACTTTGATTAAACAAAGGCAGTTATCTTATACCGGTGTCACACGGTGCACTGCTGATCGCGATTGAGCCCGGTGGGGATCAAATTTCTCAACTGTGATTGGCTTCCTTCTGCAGTTTGCGTAAAGGAAACCAATCACGACTACGACATTCGATCCGAATTGGGCGTCATCACGATCATAAGGGCCCCTCAGCCACCGGTATTAATCGTATGTAGTCGTGACACTGAGTTATCGATTGACGCCATTCTCAACTCGCTGCAATAGGCGTAAGATTGTTTCCGTGATGAAGCCGGTGGTTTGACGATGAATCGTCTGGGCGGGAAGAGGCATGATGCCCTTCGGTGCTTGTAATACATTGGAAACTTACGATTTCTCAGAACACTACAAGCCAGCAACATATAGTCAACAAACTAATCCTAGAGAAGCCACTGTAAACGAGGAATAGTAGTGAAATAAAAGTCAGACACTTTTCCAGTTTCTTTTTTTCATTTCAAAGCCTCTTCTCAATTTAATACAAGCCAGCAATATATAGCCAACAAACTCAGCTTAGAGAAGGCACTGTAAATGAGGAACCGTAGTGAAATAATAAAGTCAGGCACTTTTGCAGTTGCTTTTCACCTTAAGGCGTTTCTCAGGTCCCTGCTAGGCAGAAACATAGCCAACGAACCCGGCTTAGAGAGGCTACTGTATATGCGGCATAACAATGGAATGAAAAAAGTCAGGCATTTGGGTAGTTGCTCTTAATTTTAAGGCCAAGACAAGTGTCCTTCATAGCCTTTGAATGCCACGTCAACGTTCTCGTTCATAATACCCTGCTTCTCTATAATCCATCAGTTTAGCTGCCATTTTGATTTATTCCGGATGATAATAGTTAGAGGACGCGTGAGCTTCGCCTTCAAGAGCAGATCGCGATAGCGTAATCGGACCTCGTGCGCACCGCCTTCTGAACTGCGAGCCTGCTTCGGTTCTCGGTGCGTGCCTCAACCGCGCCGTGAGGACGCAAACGACTGTGCACGTAACATCGACCGTTTCAAAGTATCATTGAATGCCTACTGCAAGCACAGTTCTTAAGTGCCCACTACGCCATAGTTTTTCCTTTTGCGAATCAGCGATGGGCGCACTACGCGTCCGTAGGGCAACACGCGAACCTACAGAGCTGTTCACTGTGTTGATGGTTCTGCTGATG
>JALIZH010022096.1:0-15227 GCA_030522465.1 Rhipicephalus appendiculatus | reverse complement strand
GTTGGATTCTAACGCATTTTGTTTTGATTGCGTGCTAATTTTTTTCTTTTCGGATTCGATTGTTGCTTCATGCATGGCCTCCGAGGTCGCGCGCCGGCGCACAATCTCGGAGGCCGTGCATGAAGCAACAATCGAATCCGAAAGGAAAAAATTAGCACGCAATTAGTACGTTGTTGAAAGTAGCACAGATAGATGCCATTTCAACATGCCCACATTTGCCTCATTGACACTTTGATAATTAGGTGAGTAATTTTTGGAGTTACGAATTTAATTAGGACTAATTAATTAATTCACATTAACGAAAAAAAATAGTAGCGGCTACTACAGTATACTGGGAATAATATGCACAAGGCCTGCTTCGCGTAACGCCGTCCCGCTTTTTTTTTAATCATGCTGCGTGATAAGTGGGACACCCTGTGTATATATATATATATATATATATATATATATATATATATATATATATATATATATATATATATATACACATACCGTATTTACTCGCATAATAGGCGCACTTTTTTTCCAGAAAATCCGGCTCCGAGTTCGGGGTGCGCCTATTACGCGGGGTAAAATTTCCGAAAATTTTATTTCCGACTACAGCATAGACCGCTGATAACGTAAATCACCGAAGTCACGAATATCCGCACTACAGTCGAAACAACCTTCTTCATAGGCTACACTAGCGCAAAAAAGTGTTGAGCATGCAGTCTCGCGTGTGCGAGAATCGAGGCATGCGATGCAGTGTGCTTACAAGCATTCAAATTTCCAAAAATTAACATCGAAAGACCCGCGTTGCCAACAAAATGAATGCGGAAAAAAAAAACGTACGAAAAGGAAGCGCCATATATATCGCGGAAATTCACCGATTACGTATCATCACGACCGAAATTTTGTGCTCTGAACGGTACCGATCGTTCGATTACACGGGCTCGCACCCCATATCGAAGACATCGAATCGCGAACCACCATTCGAGTGTTACAAGCGCCACCCATGCCCCCCTTTCCTTCAAGTAGAGCCACCGCAATGAGTACTTTGATTTCGTACAAAATCGCAACTTTGATCGCCCGCGACCGTCCGAAAAGCAACCAACGCTGATTAGGCCTAGCCTGCGGTTCGGCATGTTGTCGCGGGAAGTTTGTACAGGACAACATGAAGATTGGGCGTCGAAAAGCACCGATTCAAAAGCAGCGCGCGTGATACGATGTTAAGGTTCGCGGCCGGGAAATCAGCGGCGACAAAAGTCCGCCGAGCTTGTGCAAGTCCGCGTAGTGGCAGCAAAGGCGAAAGCTTGCGTCGGAAAGCCGAAAAGCTTTTAAATTTGCGGACGAGGTAGCAAACGCGCGACGACTCTTTTCCCAACAGGAAACTCAAAAGCGCACTTGATAAGAACGCGATCGCACGTTCCGCGCGGAGCGCGCGGCCGGCAAGCGGCCGGAGCCACGCCGGTGCAAAGGTTACTCCGACGCCCAAGCAACCGCCCTTCTTCCTCACTCGGCGAGCCTGCACAGCTGGCGCAGCGCTGCCGCGGTCTTTTTTCTTTTCTTTTAGATGTGAAGCATCTTATGGCGGAGCTTAATCCGGTGTGCGGCGTGACATCCCTTACTGCACTAAGGTCCCTAGATAAAACAAGTTTATACTGCACGTGCGCAAACCCTTTCAAAAAAAAATAATAAAAACCTCCTTTCCCCCCTTTCCTCTAGGCACCCCTCCCCGCGGCAACCGCACCCTCACTGCGCATGCGCCTCCCCTCCTCTCTCCCCTCCTACGCTCTCCCCTCTCTCCTCTAGGCATCCCTGCCCGTGGCGTCCACACTCCCACTGCGCATGCGCGTCCCCCCCTATCTCTCCTCTCCTACGCTTCCCCCCTCTCTCCTCTAGGCATCCCTGCCCGTGGCGTCCACACTCCCACTGCGCATGCGCGTCCCCTCCTCTCTCTCCTCTCCTACGCTCCCCCCCTCTCTCGCCTCGCGACGCCGACGCAGGCAGCGTCTGCTAGCGAGTTTCTTGGTTGAAAAAACCGACTGCTCGCGCTGCACAACCGTTCACTGGCCACTCCGTATATATGGCAATGGATTTCGACCTGCAAGGTGGTGCCGGTGGGAGATTTCTCCTGTGCGTTGTTGAACAATAAAAATTCGCAGCGTGCGCGTTAACTAAAAGCGGACTGCGGGTCTCTGTGTCCAGTCGGAGTCATCTGTCTCTCATTGCCCATTAGCAGCGATTGCGCCTCCCCAGTTTTCTCTCCTGCGCAACGCTGCGATGAGCGCCAGCGTCAACGCCCCGCCAGTGTAAGCCTTAGCGCCCGCTGCTTCACATCTACACATGGTTCCCTTTAGTGGGAGATGGTGTAATTTTCCTCGCTCCAGTTAACGTAAGAGGGCGTCGACTTGCAACCGTGCAAACACGGTACAGAACTACTGATCACGGCCGAGTTCGGGGTGCGCCTATTATGCGCGGAAATAAAAAAAATGCCCCCCACCTCCCCGAAGGGAATCGTGAGGAAATGCGAATGCATTTCGCGCGCGCTTCACTCCATTTATATATGGTGGTTGTGGTTCGAAGAAGGAAAAGGCGCCTGATTTCTGCAGCCCGGTCGGGAGCACGGCGCAGCGCCTGTTTTTTTTTCTTTTTTTTTGTTGTCGCGGGAGCTCCGCTGAGCTCCCGCGATGCGAGCGCCCTCACGCGCCAGAGCGCGCTCCTCCGCTCCACTTTGCTAGGGGCGAGGATAAGCGCGCGCGCCCACAGCTGTTGCTATGGGAGAGGGAGTGAGAGCGGAGAGATAACACCTGCCGGCGCGCGGACACCTCCTCAACCTATCCTCCTCCCCGCGGACGCCGCCGCCGGACAACGCGGGATGCCTGACATAGCCCGACTATGAAATGCATTCGCATTTAAAATCTGATTTCTCGCGACCAAACTGGGGGTGCGCCTATTATGCGAGTGCGCCTATTATGCGAGTAAATACGCTATATAATACTAACTGAACTGAACTGAACTGAACTTTATTTGGTCCTGAGAAGAGCGAGTCCCCCTAAGGGGGGCTCGTCCGCGGGCCGCGTCCACGACGGGACCGGGAGGTTAAACTCGACGGCCAGGTCGTGGGCTCTCTGGACAGCCCGAAGTTGGTCGTCCTCTTGTGAGGAGAGCGGTCCATTCTGCTTCCGTGGCTGGAGACCCTGCAGCGGCGCGCAGCATGGGGCATTGCCACAGCATATGTTGTAAAGTACATCTCGCGAGCCCGCATCGAATGCAACCCGGCTTTATTTCACTTATGAAACGTGAATAAATTATAGGTGAAGGGTAAGCGCCTGTTTGTAATAGTCGTAAAGTGAGAGTTTGCGGTCTCGTTAGATGACGGTGAGGTAAAGGAAACTTTCTGCGCTCAGGCGGTAGTGCTGACAAATTTAAGGTCTCTTCGATTTGGCTGCACCGGCGGAACCAGCTCAACGGGTGCAGCACCTCCCTCCTCGATTTGCTGGTGCCGCTCGTGCGCTCTGCACTGGCTCCCTCGTTTTGTCGAGGTGCAAGCGGAGTTCTGCACGAGTTCTCTGCCAGCCTGCACTCGCTCAAGAGGAGGTGCAAAGAAGTGCAGCATGGCGTGCGCCCCTTCCTCCTCCCAAGCTTAGAGCAGACGACGCTGCGTTGGCTGCGTGTTGTTGTTCAGGGCGTGCGTGCAACGGGCAATCTTAGCCGCGTCTTTTCGGCAGCTACTAAGGTGAATCTTATTACATGGCTCATGAGCAGAAATATCCATCGTGTTGACGGCAATAAGGATCGTAGGAAAATAAAAAAGGTTGGTAATAAACATATGTGGCTCGAGGCGCGAGCTGGGCTCTCTTTCGTCTTTGCGAAAGCGTGAAGCCGATGTGCGATAGGAAGCCTTCAAGTAAAACGGCTGATTTTAAAAATGTATCCACCATGAGAACTTGCGTGCGTATATCTTAATGATTTCAAACAATTGTCACATCTGTGTTATAGCGTTAAGAAAAGTGGCGCTGTCAATAAAAGGTTTTGAACACAAGGCGAGCACACTTTCATGGATAGGTGAAATTTTACGTGAAGTTGTCTTATAACGTCGGTCAAAGGACCCCCGAGATTTTTCGCTAGCTCTACGGCCTCGCACGCACTTCAATAAAGGCCGAAACCAGCGGAATTTACCACTGAGCAAGTAAAACGTGGTTTTAGAGTTCTAGACAGTCTGAACAGTCTCTTGAACTCACACTCATGGAACCGTCCGACGATGTTCCCGTACCAGGGAACACGATTGGTATCTTCACGTATCAACGAGCAGGCGACCAATTAAAACACAACCACCTCCTCGGAGTTACTGTCCGTTGTCGGAATCGTCGTCGCTGTCGAGCAGTTTCATATACGGAAGCTACAAAGACAGCTATCGCGGCAGTGTTTTGGTAAACAGCACCATAGATACATGCCACGTTGGCCAACACGGCCTGCACTTGCGTCTTCGTTTTGGCGGTAGCCGCCCCGCAGTAGTGTCGCGGCTGCACCTGCACTTGCTGAACCGGTCCTGCGCGCACCCTGCACTGCTTGGCACCACTGCGACACTCTTCGGAACTAGTGCAGGCAGTGCAAGCCAAATCGAAGAGACCTTTCGTTATGCGTTAGGAGCGGGTCCCGCTGCCATGGCTCGCCTTTGGGCCTCGGGCCGCCCTCTCTCCTGGCGCGGCGAGTAAGGTCTTGCGCCTGGGAGTGAGCTAGCTCGTTGGCGTTGGGGACGAGGCAGGGGCGTAGCCAGAAATTTTTTTCGGGGGGGGGGGGGGGGGGCACCTCCTTGATTTCGGAGGGGGCACATTCTTGAAACGGCCATTTTTCGCCTATGTATGCCATGGCGAAAAAAAATTTCGGGAGGGGGGAAAGTGCCCGGTGTGCCACCCCCTGGCTACGCCACTGGGACGAGGGGGTGAGCATCTTGGCCTACGTGGCCGGGGAACCAGATCAAGTGTTTAGAATCGGCCCACATTGCACGCGAGAGCACGCGGGCTGCCTCTTTACAAACTGAGCCGGCGCGAAAGGCCTGTGCTGCGGCTTTGGAGTCTGTGTAAACTGTTGTGCGATCAGTGGTCGCCAGAGCTAATGCTATAGCTACCTGTTCTGCACGGTCTGCATCCGTGTTGGGGAGTGTTAGAGAAGTGAGGTGTTCGCCTTGCAGCGACGTAACGGCTGCGACGAAGTGCTTAAATTTGACGTATTGAGCGGCGTCTACGAAAGCTACCGAGTCGGGCATTGCAGCAGCCGTTTTGAGGAGGGCGGCCGCTCTAGCCTTACGTCGGCCGGGGTTGTATGCGGGTGCATGTTACGTGGGAGCGGGGGAACGATGAGGCGTTCTCGAAGCTCTGACGGCAGCGTGCACTCTTTTTGTTTGGTGACTGGAGAGCTTACTTTGAGGTAGGCCAAGAGTTGCCTTCCCGCCTCTGTCGAGGAGAGTCGAGCAATTTGGGCTAGCTTCTGGGCCTCGACAACCTCACTGAAAGTGTTATGAAGGCCTAGTGCCATAAGTTTCTTTGTGTTGGTTTGAATGGGGAGTCCAAGTACCTGTTTCATACTCTTTCTAATGATCAGATTAAGCTTGTTCTCATCACCTTTGGTCCAGGGGTGAGCTACGGCTACGTAATTAATGTGGCTCATGAGAAAAGCATGGAAGAGACGCCGCAGATTTTCTTCTGATAGTCCGCCTCGTTTATTGGCGACGCGTTTGATTAGTTTAGACATGGAGTCTGCTTTAGTGGCTATGCGCTCTATGCTGAGTCCGTTCCTGCCGTCCTCCTGCAGGATCACTCCTAGTATACGAACCGAAGTGACTTGTGGTATTTTCGTACCGTCTTCTGTATATACAGAGGTGGGTGAGTTGGGAAGCCGTTTGGGACCTAGTTTCGGTCTGTAGAGTAAAAGTTCAGACTTTTTGGCCGATAGCCGTAATCCGGTCTGTCGGAGGTAAGCCTTGTCGACCGCCGTCTGTAGATTGCGTTCGATGTCCCCGTCACTACCGCCCTCACACCAGATGGTAATATCATCGGCGTAGAAAGCGTGGCCGAGGCCATCTATTGAGCTCAATTCTCTCGAGAGCGCGCTCAAAGCTAAGTTGAAGAGAAATGGAGAGAGAACTGCTCCCTGTGGTGTGCCTCTGGGACCCAAGTCGTACGTCTTGGAACCCAAACAGCCTAGTCTAATGGTGGCTTTGCGGTCTTTGAGAAATGACCGCACGTATGCATAGAAGCGGTTGCCGAGTCCAGCGTCGGCAATCGCTTGTAGTATGTGCGAATGTTTAACGTTGTCGAAAGCCTTTTCTAGATCTAGTGCGAGCACGGCCCTGGTGTCCCTGGACTTGCCCGTTAAGATCTTGTGTTTCAGAATAAGCATGACGTCCTGTGTCGACATGGACGGGCGAAAGCCTATTTGATTAAAAGGGAGGAGGTGTTTCTCTTCCGCATGTTTCGTGGCCCGTTTGAGAATGACATGCTCAGCCACCTCCCACGAAACACAAGAAAAGCTAGAAAACTTCTAACAAACATCCAAAAAGGATAGTCCAAAAGTATATTAGATGTCAACGCTGTCCTTGCTGCTTATTCCTTCCCATTCTACACAAACTGTATTTTCTCGGTATATTTCCCTCAAAAGCTGTATACAGTCGTCACCTATGCCCGCTTCCTTCAATATATTCCACAAAATTTCCTGATTAACGTTGTCATATGCCCCGGTGATGTCTAGATAAGCTATACGTATAAGGGCCTGTTTTCTATTTTTGATATTTCTATACACTGTGTAAGAACAAACAGGTTATCGTCTAACCGCCTGTCGATTCGGAATCCATTCTGGAGTTCTTCCAAAATATCATTTTGCTCTACCCACGTTTCTATTTTTAATTTTACTGCCTGCATCGCCAACCGGTATAGCACCGATGTAATGCATGGTTAGCGGTCTATACGAGCGAATGTTATCCTTTTCTCCCCTGCCTTTATAGATTAAGTTCATTCTACTTTTTCGCCAACTGTCTGGTATTTCCCTCTCCTGTAAGCACTTTTCTACGGCTTTCAGCAGTGCTTCTTTAGTGCTATATCCTAGTTCGTTAATGAGGCTGACGGGAACCCCATCTAAGCCCGGAGTAATGCGCTTAGGAATTTTTCCTTCGGCCTCCTTCCAATTGAAATTCTCAAGTACTACATCTTCCTCGGTTGTACTCTTCTGCATACTTTTACTCACCGGGGGAATCCCCTGGGCGACCTTTTTAAACGAATCGGCTGTTACCTTTCGGATGTAACCTAGCGCTTCATACCCTTCCAATTGATTTCCTTCTTCATCTACCATATGTTGTTGCATTGTTACAGACTTCCTACCTAGCGCTTTTAGGTGGCTCCAAAATATCCTAGGCGCGGCCTTCTTCTGTTCGCGAATCTCTGTCATCCAGCGTTCACTTTCGCCTTTAATTTTTGCCTCGACTAATTTCTGCACAATGGATTTTTGCTCTAAATATATTTCCCATACTTGGTTGACTTCATTCTGTGGCCGCTTCTCCTTTTTTGCCTGTCTGTGCTGCCGTGATGCCTCACGTCGCTTCTCGATCGCATCCCGGATTTCTTTGTTCCACCAACTTTTTGGCTTTCTCTTTCCTTTCCAAGAAATAGTTTTCTTCTCTTTTTCTATTTGTTTCGTGATTACATGTAGCAGCTCACTATACTTCCAGTCTTTGCCTGGCAGTTTGTCTACTTCTTCCTCGACTCTTGCGGCTATATTAGTTATTTGTTTCTCATTTAAAAACGAGCTGCCAATGTTTGATTCTAGGTTCTTATTTTCAGTTTTATATCCCATTTGTAATGTTATGCGTTTATGATCACTACCCAAGCTGTTAATGCCTTCCTCGTCTATTCTCATCTCTGTAAGTTTGTCATAGATTCCTTCTGTCATGAGACAATAATCAATGCTCGATTGCCTGTTTCCGACTTCCCACGTGATCTGTCCCTCACACTTAGGCCCCGCGTTAACTATTTCAAGACTATGTTGCTCGCAGAGATCTAGCAATAACTTGCCATTGGAGTCTGAATATCCGTCAAGGTCATGTATGTGAGCATTCATGTCTCCTAGAAGGATTATTTCGGCATCATGAGCAAATTCTTTAATATCGGTGCTTATGCATTTCACTATCTCCAGATTCTTTTCTCTGCAGTTATTCCCCGTCCACAAGTAAGCTACACCTAGCCACGTTTTCTTTCCACCTACTGTGCCCGAAACCCATAGGTGCTCTGAACACGTTTGCTTCACTCTATCCCATTTTGCTCTGCTATGAATTAGCATTCCGACTCCCCCCACCTCTCCTTTCTGATATGATCCTGTTGCATCCTTCCCAAATATAATTGTCAATATCTGCTGGCTCTTCCAAGTCTCTAAGGTGTGTTTCTGTAACCGCATAAACACCTATCTGTTCCTTGTTTAACTGTCCCTCAATCTCTAACCATTTTGCCTTTTTTCTGCCACCCTGCATGTTAATGTAACCAATTGAGACACGCGCCTTCTCCCTTCTTTTACCTTTTCTCTGGTTTTTCGCTATACTACCTGTCACAGAGTCCCCCTGGTTGTTGTCCTCATTACACGCTACCCTGGACACCGAAGGGCCCGCGTGCCCCCCCCAAAAAAGCTACTGCGCGTCCTGCAAGTCGCCAACCCACCTCATGACCAAGCCTCCTATTGAAGTGTATTCCGTCTCTTCGAAAACCACCCCACCTGTGCACCTCTCTGTTTATTTCCACTACCTCGATGCCTTTCTCTCGACTCATCTGCCATATCTCTTCGTTTGCGTCGACAACCGCTCTTTGCAGGTTGCCGTCACGCACCGGTACCTTCGGTATTGTGCATACCACTATCTGCACCTGAGGGGAAATGGCGCGCATGTCATCGACCCCTTTCGCCAATGTGGTCGCTAGTTCGGCTGATTCTTCATTCAAGACGTCGTTTAGACCTCCCTCAATTACCACGAGGTTACGTCCATTAGCTTTAGCTGCGAGTTTTGCGTTAGCTTGTCTCATCACTGATCCCAGCCTATGTCCTGGGAACGTCCCTATTAAAACTAGTTTGTCGCCTCTCACCCTTTCCTTGACTGCTTCTGCGCATCTAGCTAAATTCGAGTCCCCGGCCATTATCACGTGCTGCGACTTTTCTGCTGTACTGTCCCGCACCTGGCCACTGCCTCGGTCACCAGCTCGCGCAACCGCCGCTGTTTTGCTCCCTCCCATCCCCCAAAACCACCTCGCGAAAACTGGGTCCTGTGGCCCCTGCTCCTGTCTTTCCAAACCTGTTTCCCCCTTCGCGTCTCCCACTATGGGGTTGATGCCCCCCCTGTTCCCGCCGTCGCTTGCTTCCTTGTTCACCATGACTGCCTTCGCTAACCCTTCCTCAGCTGACTTAAGCCTTTCTCCCATAGCCATCGTTTTTTCGCGCTCTGTCGCCAACGCATTCTCCAGCTCGGCGATTCTTCCCATGAGCTCATTCTGGGCAGCCATCATTATTTCCATTTTCGCCTCTAACTCACATTGCTTACACTTGGCGTCAGCTTGTTCTGTCTTGTCATTCGCACAAACCTCTATTTTCCATCCCATTCCACACCCTGAACACTTTACGGTCTTTTTGACCATGGCTAGATCGTTCACACTTCGGATTACACACACTCAAAGCCAAAAGGTACCACAAAACTCCGCCACAAGTGCTTCAAAGCACTTCCTTCAGCCACGTGGTGGCCGAACAAAACTGCATCGCCGCGCCCTCTGACGTTGAGCGTCTGGTGCCGTGACATCACATTGCGCGTGCGCATCCTTTCACATTCGCAACCATGTTTTCTTACTCGCTTGCAAAAGGCTAGGTGATTACATGTAGCGTTATGCGATAGGGGTCGCTTTCTTTGTTCATCCGTCGCGCGCTCAGTTCGACGGCGGCACGCTGGCGGTGAAGGGTACGCCGCTTACTTTACCTTTATCAGACAGACAACACGTAGCTGTTGGACCTGATCTTATGTTAGTAAACTGAAGCATTTTTTCAGCTGAATGTATTTTCAATTTCCGCGTCCGCATTCGTATTTCAGTACCACACGGCATGTTTTCACCAAAAAGAACATGCACAGAAGGTAAGTGATGCTGTATGTGGCACCGATTTGTCACTGAGACAAGATATATTATGTTTAATCGGGTAAAGCGAGCAGAGTGGGCTGCACGCCAACCGTGCCCCCGTCGAACTGAGCGCGTGACGGATTGAACAAAGAACGCGCCCCTACCGCAAAGCGCTATAAGTAATCAGCTAGGCTTCTGCAAGCGAGTAAAAAGACATGGCTGCGAGCGTGAAAGGACGTGCACGGACACTGCCATGTCTCGACACCAGTCGCTCAACGTCTGAGGGCGCGGCGATTCAGTTTTATCTAAAGCCCCTGAACACAGAAAGTAGCGACACTCTCCTCCATATCCTCTCTCAACAGGCCGAGCCTCCTCTACATGCTCTCCCAAACGGCCGCAGTGCGGGCGCGCCGGCCATATAACCCACATCTCGCCACCTTCCTATCAAGAATGCTATGCCACGCTGATAACAGGCGCGTCGTTCGGACCTTTCCCAGGCGGGATAGGAGGGCGCGCGGCGCGGCGGCTCGGTTTAAAGAAAGACGGTACTTTTCAAAAAATATCCAGGGACTTTAGTTTTATCTGACTGCAGTCGCCGCTCGCGCGTGCCGACTTATTTTGCCGACGGGTGTACGTAAACACACGCGGACCTGTGCAGACTGTACGTACTGCGCCGCGCTTAGCCTCTAGCATGGTGGCCATGCACACGACGGCCGACAGATGGCAGCAATTTTGCATAAGGTCTAGAGTTACTGTATATGCTACCTTTAGGTAGCAGAGTTGCACCAAGGTACGCCATGTTGGGTTCCGTCGCTATGCGGGAAAGCCGCGCTCGCGGCACGTTGCGAGTATTTTTTTTTTACTTTCTTTCTATCTTTTTGTAACGTTTGTAATACTATATTGCTCGGCTCATACTTACGAGCTGCGATTTTACGCTGAACCTCGTAGTATATAATTATTGCGCCAAATAGTGCGTGTGACAAACATAAACACAGGAGCTATAACTCAAATGGCGTCCCTCATAAGCATATCGTCGTTTTGGGACGTGAAACCCCAGATATTATTATTATCTTAAACCATTTCGATCTTCGCACTTCCATTTACGATCGAGCCAGAATATCATGGTATCGCTCAGTCGCGTTTGGCTCCCTTGCGCTAACTCTGGAAGGAGGCAAATTGTAGGCGAGGATGTTTAACCCAATCGGGCTCGATAGCGATAAGCATGCGTAGTTGGCACGCATGTATACGCGATCACGGCTCGAAAATGTGAAAGATGTGAATGCGCGATTCAAGTGCGATGTCGCGTCTAACATTGCAAGTGCCTAAAGGCATGAAACACGAGTTCAGTTGAGGTAACTAAACAGAGCGATTTCACGCAAACCTAAATTCTTTTTTTTTTGTAATATTAGTAAGACTAGATTGCTCGGCTCATGTTTTCAAGCAGCAATATTACGCTGATGCTAGTGCACTAGTTGCACCGCTTTCTTTATTCGAATGGTTCTAGGAAAGCTTCTTGGTCGCATTTCATGCGTGATGGACCAATTTAGATGTGTTATGTGTGTCAAGCATCCGATACAACCTGCTGATTAAGGCTACATGTATTTCGCACTTATTTTACCTATAATGTTATTATGCGTTCATTAAACTGTTCATTTTTTGCAGCACCATAATTTTGTTTCTTGCCTGTTGAAGGTGCTACAAGCTTTATTTCTATGGCAACACCTGCTGCAAAAGATGTGATTACCGAGCGATTGCCCCGCAACAAAGTGCAGCTGGTGCTCTAGAATTAATACACAATATTCATAGCATATACCCCAGAAAACTGCAGTCGGATTTTATTGCACTTATCACGGAGTCGGAGGCGTGTAGAACATTTCTCTGGTTGCACCATCTTACCATTTTCACCGGGGCTATGACAGTTCGGCGCGCAACATCCCATCATATAGTAAGAGCTGCCGGTGTGTGGTATCACATTGGTGCGATTGAAGTGCGTGTTAAAGCACACCAGGTGATCGGAATTATCCGCAGCCCTCCTCTACGGCGTCTCTTTGAGCCGCTTTGAGACGTTAAAACCCCAAACCAACCATTGGTTCTACAATGCACCAAATAATGCACCTGAGATTACACGTATGTCCACAAGCACCATCGAAGAAGCAGCAGCAAGAATAATATCAGTGCCGAGGTCATTACGCTTGGACGGCCGGAACCTGCAGAGTGCATTGCCTGCAAAGGATTGGCTTCTCCGCAGCGCAGAGGAGCCACTTCTGACCACGTGATGGCGCTCGGCGAATAGTGGCGCTGGAATCCCTGGAGGCGGAGCGAGCGGCGCCCGGAAAACAGTGGCGCAACTCTGCTACCTAAAGGTAGCATATACAGCAACTCTAATAAGGTCTATACAGGCGTCACGTCGGGCAAGTAATCACGTTAACTTATGTAATATAGCGTGGCAGAAGAGTAAAAAAAGTCACAGTTTCGCCACAAGGCGAAGCAATGAATGCGATAGCAGCAAATTGGAATGTCAAGCAGGTCGGAACATGCAGCGCGCTGCTCATGCACACATGACGCACAAAAACAACACGCACAGGACGAGAGAGAACTAACAACGTTCACAGTGTGTCAGGCACAGGTAGGCTGATCAAAGACTGAACGGTCACCGATGCAGCAGGAAGCAGCAATGCTTTGCCGGGTTTATTGTCGTCGCTTATATTAGCCATCATCGGTCGGTGTGCACCGGAGTGCGCATCATGAGTGATACACAACATGATACATCTCCCATCTTTTTTTTTTACAAGGCATCAAAAAGAAGTACAATGCGATAGAATAATATAAATTCAACAGTAGTCCACAGGAACAGGCCGCTAAGCTATTTGTTCGAAGTTGTGGCCGTGTGCTAAACGTCTTGGTTCAGCCCTAATTCGCGAGGATCTTCTAGGTGCCGGGGAAGTCACGCGAGGCGGGCTCTGATGTGGAGGCTCTTCTGAGTCATCATCTCCGACGTCAGTGTCACTGTCACTGTAATACGCAAATGGCTCCGAAGTCGCCAGCAAATGTTGGCGGTTACGCCGCAGCGTTCTCCCCTCTCTTGTTGCGACGTTCTAGGACCTCGGGGCTACTTTCTGCAGTACCCTAGCCTTTTGGGACCAAGCCTGGCCTTTCACGCGAACCACGTCTCCCGGTAGGAGTGGTCTCAGCGGTCGTCCGGACGACCTCTGCTGTCGCTTTTTTACAGGAAGCTTGGGCTGCAGGCTGAAGTCGGGGAGTCTAGAGCGTAGAGGCCTGCCCTGCAGAAGTTCCGCCGGCGACCGGCCATCCTGCAAGGGAGCAGAGCGGTAACCAAGTAAACCAAGCCAAAAATCTTCATGTGTGGTCCCAGTTTTCTTAAGCAGCCGCTTTATAAACTGGACACCCTTTTCTGCTAGCCCGTTGGAACGTGTAAACGCTGGGCTCGAAGTTATATATTTGAAATCGCACCGTCTGGAGAACGGGGCAAATTGGTGACTTGCAAGCTGGGGGGCCGTTGTCCATGCAGACTTCCATCGGGATTCCCTACCTGGCAAAAATGGCTGCCAACTTGTCGATAACCGCAGTTACCGATGTCTCCTGGAGTTTTTCAACTTCTGGAAAGTTCGAGTAGGCATCAAAACAGCAAGGTACGTGGCTCCAGCATAACAAAAAAGATCTGCGCCCTCTCGGTACCAAGGGTGATCAGGAGGGGTTCGTAGCAAGAGGGGCTCGTCCGGTTGTTTGTACGCATAGATTTTACAGACTGCACAATTCCGTACAACGTCATCAATGTCGGAGTTCAAACCAGGTCAGAATACTAAACGCCGTGCCCTAGCTTTGCACTTATTTAAACCAAGATGGCCCTCGTGAATGGGGCTTAGTGTTTCTGGGCGCAGTTTCTTCGCTATAACTACTTTACTAGCTTTCAGAAGAATTCCGTCAACAACTGAAAGTTCCGAGGCGAATGGCTTGAGTGTTCCTTCGACGTCTTTTTTGAAGACAGGCTTTCTACGACCGAACGTAGCTCAGGATCGTTAGATGTTTCCCGAGACAAGAGCTGTTTGGTTCTTTCGCTCACTAAGGATGACAAAACAGCAACTGCGTGTACCTGAATGTCGTCGAAATCCACCGTGTCTTCACGCTGTGAAGGTGGGGCCCTTGACAGCATGTCAGCAATGACCAATTCTTTGCCTGGAACAAACTGTAGAACATAGTCGTATATTAATAGACGAAGAAAATATCGTTGAAGTATTGGGGGCATGTTCGCGATATCTTTGGACGAAATGGCTAGCAACGGTTTGTGATCGGTGTCAATCCCAATTTTCCTACTATACACAAACTGGTGGAACTTCTCACAACCGTATGCTATACCCATGGCTTCTTTCTCTATCTGCGAATAACGCTTTTCAACGTCGGTCATGGCTCGGGACGCGTAGGCGATAGGACGCCAGCCACTGGAGTGTCGCTGGAGCAATGTGGCCCCTATGCCATCCTTGGATGCGTCTGCCGTTATCTTTGTCTCTTTCGCGGGGTCGAATATAGCGAGGAGCGGGGCAGTGCGCAGCGCTTCGCAGACTGTGTGCCATTCCTGAGCGTGTTTTTCTGTCCAGTCAAATACGGCGTCCTTCCGTATCAGGCTTCGAAGAAGCTTCGTTTTATCAGCGAGAGTTGGCACATATTTTCCAAAATAGTTTATTACTCCGAGCATACGTTTATCAGTTTGTCCGGGCTTTTTACCCAAACAGTCTACAAGGGCTGGATTTGGACGAATTCCCGCTGAGCTGATAACATCGCCCAAGAAAGCTATAACCTGCACTCCAAACTGCACTTCGCCCTGTTGAATGTTAGCCCTCCGCGTTGTGCTGCGCATAGAGTGTCTTGAAGGCGACTGTCATGCTCTTGATTGGATGATCCCCACACGAGAAGGTCATCAATGTATACTCTAACTCCCGGTAAAGGGTCGAAAATCTCGCTCAGCGTTTTATGGAAGATTTCGGGGGCAGAAGCAATGCCAAATGAAAGTCTAAGGAATCGACAGCGTCCGAATGGCGTAGCGAACCTGCATATCTTTGAGGTAGATTGATCAAGCGGAATTTGGTGAAACCCTGCGCT
>JALIZH010022095.1:0-11380 GCA_030522465.1 Rhipicephalus appendiculatus | reverse complement strand
GGAAGGCTTCAGTGCAGCGTCGGGTTGAACCCACTGCTAAACACCGGGGCCGCACATTTCAGCTTCGCTGGTTAACCGTTTGTACGGAGTGCTTGGGCGGTGATTTTTTGGACTAAGGAGACTTAATTAACAGTTGGGCTTGTTGGTTTTCATTCAACTTGACTTGACATTTAAAGCCCAAAATACAACTAGGACGCGCAGCGCTGCGTCTTTCTTTCTCTCTCAGCAAGGATGCCGGAGGGCCCTTTAAGAAATGTAAAAAAAATCACAGCATATCCACGGAGTGAATGATGATGAGTGGGCGAAGCTGCGGAGGTACATCGGTAAACCGTGAATCGTCCGTAAATCTTGCCCAGTCGATCATCATGTAAAGACGTGACAAACCCTGTATATTCATGGCGACTTGCAGCTGACTTTAATTTTACATGTACGCGGTGAATTGTTATTGTTTAATCACGCACAGGAGAAATCTCCCATTGGCACTACCATGGAAGTCAAAATCTGGTGCATATCTATGCGGGGTGGCCAGTGAACGGTTGTGCAGCGCGAGCAATCGGTTTTTTTCAATCAAGAAACAACGCGCTAGCTGGCGCTGCCTGAGTCGGCGTCGCGAGGCGAGAGAGGGGGGGGGGGGCGTAGGAGCGGGTCCTGTCGGCGAGCGCGCGCTGCAGCAGCTTTCCGAGCCCTCCGCTATAACAGCGCCATCTATCATGTTTAATCATCAACGTATACGAAAAAGCACTAACGCCATCTAGTGATATTATTTCCAAGGACATATACACGCAACGCCATCTATTGAGCAATTCATAAACTAGAGGTGGCTACATACATACATACGTACTACTACTACTACTACTACTACTACTACTACTACTACTACTACTACTACTACAGAGGAGGGAACGACCCACACCCTGAGGAGCTTCGCCCCTAAAAATGCGCGACGATTTTGCAAGGCATTATGTGCACTTTGTTGATGGGGTGGCTGATGACGATGAAGAATTATGGCTGAACCCTCTGTAATGGGTTGTAAGCACTCAACGACCCAGTAGTTACGCAATTCGTATTGTGTGACTCCTGGTTACACAGTTCTCATTGTCTGACGCCTGGTTGTTATTTTGCTCTTGTACCACCCGGTATTACACATGTTAACGTGGTTCCTTCCCAGGCAGCACGCCGGCATTGGACCGATCTCGGCCCAACATCGGCAAACGTAGGCGGCAATATTGGCCCCATGTCGGCAAATCACGCTCGCGCTACTTTCACCCACATCTGTCCGATGTCGGCTAGCCGGCGTTGGGCCGATGAGGGCTAGCCGGCGTTGGGCCGATGAGGGCTAGCCGGCGTTGGGCCGGTCAGGGCTTGCCGGCGTTCGGCCGATAACGGCTTGCCAGCGTCGGTCCGAGACCGGCCTGCCGTTATTCAGCAGATGATGGCAAGCCGTCATTGGGCCTATGTAAGTTGGGCCTATGTAAGCTGGCCGGTGTCGGCCTCACCGACGTCGGGAAGCCGCCGGTGCGACGGTTAGCTCTCGTTATTATGGTAATTTACCGTGCGGTGAGTAAGGTAATATACTGTGCCGTTGTAGTCTGCTCGTAGCCAGTTTAGATGGGGACACCGGCGGCAGTTGCTCGATGCGTACAGTAGCTTGACTAGAAAGGCTGATGCGCGTGTTATAAAGTGAAACGGCTGCGTGCTGACCATGCATAGTTCCGTATTCCTGTGATTACTGTACTGTAAGTCAGCAGTGCTAAAAAAATCTATTCGCGGCACAACGGCATTCATCGACTACCGTTGGCGCCGTATTCGGTAAATACTTCGTAAGCAGAACGACCCATTTGGGGTCTTAGCGTAGCATTGAGACCCAGAATTCTGTGGAACCGTGCAAGGCCGGGAAGAAAAGTCAATATTGTCTTCAACACACCTAAAAGGATGAAAGTCCTGCTGCATCATTTACACATGCGTCTAGGTAATGAAGGAGCAACACATTTGCAAAGTGATAGACAGAAATTTATTCACACATATGAACACACGCCAGCAGTTCCGGAATAATGATGCCATAAAAGAACACCTAAACATCTATAGATACCGTAGCCAACATCTAAAACGATCCCACAGCCACCGTATTCCTCATGAAAAACACAAAAATATGATCGAGAATGGGGTCAGGCGAAGAGTTACAATCTTTTCAATGTTATTCACGGCACATTCAGAATAAATAATTAAAAACATAGAACGGGAAGAAATATGATTAAGAATTAACGAAGAATATTATAGCTACTTGTGGTTTGTGGACGATATCGCGCTTTTCGGCAATGATGGTGACGATTCACGAAACAAAAAAAATACTGGTGATGTAAGCGAAAGAAGCCGGATTAAAGATGTAACCGAAGAAAACAATGATCATGTTAGGCGGACCGGCGAGAAAGGGAAATTACGGGGGGGCAAGCAGACTAGAAGAGCATGTATACGCGTGGGCTAGTTACTAACGGAGGAGCGCCCCCCACCCCATGTTTATCAATTTCACCGAAAAGTAAGGTTGGGTTGGTTCGCAACGTTAGTCCATCGTAACACATGACTGGAAATTAAATTACCCCTATCCTTTAAGCGGAAATCACAATTCTTTCAGTCATAACTTATGGGACAGAAACATGAATAAACAACAGCACGCGACCTGAAAAACGTTGCGAGTGGTGCCGCAAGCTTCGATATACTGTACATCTAAACAAGGTAGACACGCACGCACGCATTGCTTATCTCAAGGTAAGAATGTAAAGGAAAAGAATCGTGCATGAATACCTTTCACGTGTGGCCCTTGGATCGGTAAAAACACGAGCGAATAAAAGGCATGGTCAATAGGAACGCACGACAAAGAGAACAAAAATCTGACTGGGCAGACGTAAGAGCAGTCAAGACGTGTCCTTAATGAAGCGAGTGAGTCCAATATGGAAGCACGTAGCCACTGGCTGCTAGCTGCGGTGATCTCTGCCGAAAACAGTGCTGGAATCTTGCCGCGTATCCGTCTCGCACACGTTTTTTTTACTTTCCTCCGCACATGTCCACACACCGACACTTCTTGAAGAATTCTGCTGGCCGGAGCGAAAAAGCCTGCTCTCGCTACAGCTTATCCGTCCATCGAGCTGGCTACCCTTCCCTGCCTGGTCAAGCAAGTTTCGCGACAATAACGCCGAACGACAGGAGTAAAGGCGGGGGGGAGGAGGGGTAGAGGTTGAAGAAGAAAAACTGCTGACTCTCCCTTCTTAGGAGCACGGCTCTGCCTCTGACAATAGTGTGCGCTTCCCCCCCCCCCCCCCCCCCCGTGTCCCCTCCCACCTCCACAGGATGTCGTCTGTGGGTTACGTGGAATTTTCAATGCATCGCTTGTTCCAACGTGTCGCTACGTGAAAACTTTCCGTACACCACGTTGTAACCGAATTTTTTATCGTATTTCCCGTGCAATAATAGTAACATTAACGAAATCCAGGGTTTGACGGAATCCCGTATGGTCGGGAGCAGGCATTGCAAAAGAAGAAGAAACGCCGCCACAATAAAAACAATTTAAAACAAAACGCGACGTTTCGGCTCCCACACGGGAGCCTTGTTCACAGTGAAGTTAAAAAAAAAAGATATCTCCCTGAGCATCTTTTTTTTTTTGAACTTCACTGTGAACAAGGCTCCCGTGTGGGGGGAGCCGAAACGTCTTCTTTTGTTTTAAATTGTTTTTATTGTGGTCAGCGTTTCTTCTTTTGCCGTAGTAACATTAAATGCGACTGTTTCTCAAAGCACGTGGGAAGCAATCGTTGAACGAGATTTTTACTTCAAAATGATAGGTATGGGACAAAAAAAACACAGCATATCCACGGAGTGAATGATGATGAGTGGGCGAAGCTGCGGAGGCTCATCGGTAAACCGTGAATCTTCCGTGAATTCTGCCCGGTACATCATCACCAACGTGAGATCGGGCGCGTTTATACTAAAGGGTCGATGAGAGTTATGGTGACTGAAGCAATCATGGTTACACCGTGAAATCTTCAGTGGTTTCGCCCAGCACTAATCAAAGCGATAGTGTGTGTGAAATTTTATTCAAACTTGAACGACCGGTCGTCGTCCATGGTCCGCCAAGCAGCACGATCCGGCAAGCGCACTCGTACTGCTCGTACGGCGGTCCGCGCAGTCGGAGAGCAGCTGCACCGCCAAAGCCATCTAGCGTACCTTCACCCAACCGCCATATTGTACGCATGTCTATAGGACAGCGCCCTCTCGGAAACGAGACGAGAACTGGAGATGACGACACCATACCCACGGAGTGAATGATGATGAGTGGGCGAAGCTTCGGAGGTGCGTCGGTAAACCGGTAATCTTCCGCGAATTCTGCGCAGTACATCATCAACGACGTGAGATCGGGCGCATTTATACTAAAGGGTCGATGAGAGTCATGGCGACTCGCAGCTCACTTTAATTTTACATGTACGTTGTGAATTTTTTTATTGTTTAATCACGCACAGGAGACATCTCACACAGGCACTACCTTGGAGGTCGAAATCCAGTACCTACTGGCTACTCAGAGTGCATGGGCAACCGAGGACCGCCGAGGTAATGCTATAAGGAGCGTCGCCCCTAAATATATTCATCATATACAAGTACTAAACGAGAGGTGGCTACATACAACGGGGACGCACGACCCACGGCTTAAGGAGCTTCACCCCTAAAAGACGGGGATGAAGTGAAAACACGAACTGGCAAACACGTGTCAAACACGTGTTTGTATGTTCGTTAACGACTGTTGGTCTTGGTGGGCAAGTTGGTTTCGAAGGTTTTTACTGAAAAAACGTGTCTACACTTCTTCCCGGTCTTTCTTGCGCCATACCTATTTTTCTCAAGTAATGAACCGCTAGCTCAGCAACACTCCTTGTTGAGCTTTTTACTACTTTCACAAGGCAAAATTACGCGACATCACTGAAGCAAATGCGTTTGTTACGCTTGACCACAGCATGCGCGTGTGTAAATACGTGCACAACCACAGGCAGGAAACTATTCGTGCAATTTATAAGCACTCACACCATGCGGTCAGCGGCTGAAAGGATGTAAAGGATATATCGCTAGAAATATGATGTAAGGCCCGGTTTATGCACAAAATTAGTATTCACGTAAAACTTCTTCCGCTAAATGTATTCCTGCTGGAATGATTGGGCGAATCCTGATGCTGATATATCAGTGAGGTCTACCGACCAATGGCAAAAACATTTATGAAAGAGAAGTACTTTGAATGTAAGTTCAGTTTTTGTAGCTTTAAAAAGCTCGTCAACGAAATGGCCATCTAATGTGAGTCAGTCTGAAGGCCGCTTTTTGATATAGAAAAGCCACAGTGCTGGTGATAACTGTTAGTTAATGTCCTTGCAGAAACTAACAAGAGGATGCAAGCTATTTACTCGGCGTTACTTCGCGCCCCGAATAGTACATGCGGCATTAGCACGACACAATGCACGTATGCACTTTCTTATTTTTTCTAGTACACCAATCTATGTAGCAGATTTCTGCAGCTTAGGCGAGTAATATTCAAGCGCTTAATGCTCCACGGCATTACAAGCTTGTGTTCGACGTCGACGTACAGTAGATTGCCAGCATTTCAGCGACCGTTTTATTTAGCCGCTCGGTGAGGCCATTCGTCTGCGGGTGATAGTTGCGGTTGTCCGTCGGTGACTTGTATGTGAACATGGTTGGCGTTATTTCCGCCGTAAAATCCGTACCTGTGTCGGTGACGACGACTTCTGTAGCGCCGTGACGCAGGAGGACGTTCTCAACAGGGCAATATATAACTGTCTGAAGGAAGACAAGAAGGTATTCCGGCTTCGCCGATGAAAGCTAACCAAGAATTGGCTCAGCCAACATTGCTTTGAGAGCGGCAACAACACGGGAAAAAAGGCCCAATTCTGCCTGTGAAAGCCTTCAGCTGCCGATATCAGTTGAAGCAGCTGATACACGGCAGAATGACGGCAAGCTCGGCCCAATGTTGCCGGTGAAAGCCATCGGCTTCGGCGATATCGGCGGAAGCGTGGGGAAACGGCGGCAAACTCGGCCCAGTGTTGCCGGGGAAAGCCATCGGCTAAGCCGATATCGGTGGAAGTACGGCGGGACGCCGGCAAACTCGGCCCAATGTTGCCGGGAAAGCCATCCGCTAAGCCGATATCGGCGGAAGTACGGCGGGACGCCGGCAAACTCGGCCCAATGTTGCCGGTGAAATCCCAACATCGGCTGAAGGACGGCAAATTCGGCCCAATATTGCCTGCGAAAGTCAACGGCTCCGCCCATATTGGCTCCATGCCGGCAACAACGGACCGTGGTTGGGCCGCCCACAGCCGCCTTAAAACCAATATCGGCCCGACTTTGTGTGCTGCCTGGGTTCCCGACATAACGCCTGTATTGGGTCTTTTTGCAAAAGAATTCGTAGCACAGGCATGGCTCTGTGGTAGAATACTGGGCTGCCACGGAGGGGGGCCCAGGTTCGAACCCCGTTTCATTATGGACATCTTTTTTTTTTTCGTGCGATAGCGGTTACGGAAACCGGTGGTGGTGGCGGCGGCGGACAACGACGGTGACAAAAACGGCCCTAGTTGTGATCTCATAACAGTTTTCGCTGTAAAACAAAAATCGCCAGGCCTGCGCGGAACGCGCAGCACAGTCACAGCGAAAGCTGGGAGAGCACCATTTCTAAAACCGTTGCAATCTATCTTGGGGCTACTAATACAAGTACGCTTGCAAGGTACCCACTACTCCATTAATTGATTCGGTGGCTGATGACGACGAAGAATTATGGCTGAGCCCTTTGTAATGGGTTGGAAGCATTCAACGACCCCCTTGTAATGCAATTGATATTGTGTGACGCCTGGTTACACAAATGGCATTCTGTGACGCCTGGTTGTCGTTTCACTCTTCTGCCACGTTATATTGCGCATGTTAACGCGGTTCCTTCCCGACATAATGCTTGTATAGGGCTTTTGTGCGCCGGGTTTTCGAGCACTGGCATGGCTCAGTGGTAGAACACTGGGCTGGCACGGAGCGGACCCAGGTTCGAACCCCGTTCCATCCTGAACATTTTTTCTTAAAGTTTTTTTTCTTATGTCGTGCGATATCGGTTACGGACACCGGTGGCGGCGGCGGCGGCGGCGGACAACTACGGCACCCTTGTTGTGATCTCATAACAGCTTTCGCTGTAATACGATGGCGGACAACTACGGCGCCAAAAACGGCTCTAGTTCTGACCTCATAACAGCTTTCACTGTAATACAAATACGATGAGTGTAAACAATGTACTACAGTATGTAACACTGGGTATGTAACGCCACAAATTATGTAGTTTTTAGGGGCGAAGCACCTTAGGGCTGAGGCTTGTCCGTCCTCGGTGTCTGTTGGCCGTCACACGGAGATGCGTGGATGTGAGACACAAGAAAAGGTTTAAATTTAGACTAATATCAATCATAATTGTGACGTAACAACATAAAACTCCTACAAACACGAACCCCTTATACAAGTCGGCGACTGCAATGTTGACCTAGCTTTGTCGTCGACTCTTTATGTTCCATTATGTCACTCAGTTTACATTATATGGGGCAACGCTCGGGTAACGTACTGTTGCTCACCCATACGATTCCCAGAGCTTCGCCCACTTGTCATGATTCACTTCGTGGAGATGCGTGGATTTCTTTTTAAAAGGATTGACAAGTTGACAATCAGAGTAATATAATAATTGTAATAATGTTAATAAGCACGCGCTAGAAACACTGTTTGGATTATTAGAAAACAAGGCAAATGATAATACATGTAAGCCTGAATGTATGCAAGAAAGTATAGTACTTATCATAAAAAGGTATAACGGCAGTCATTCATTAAAAAAACATGGTTGATCCCTCCATCGTAGGAATCGACAGAGCACGAAAGTAAAACGCGCCCTTACAGAGGTAATTTAATGTTTACTGTACATTCATATAGGAGGGTTTGCACAATGTATATTTTGGTGTTTGGCAGCTAAAGCACCGTTTAACGTGGATGCACCCTCGTTGACACTTGGTGGCACGTCTCCATGATTACACAAACAAATGTGGCAGCGGTAGATGTTAACGGCCAGATCCTAACCAGACAAAGAGGCGTGATAACCTGAAGAGCATCGCATATTGGACGCAGAAATTGGGCTAGGGTTGCCATTGCGAGGCGTGTTAAAGTGTGATTCAACACCACGGTCAATCTAGAGGGAAACGCTAAGCGCGTCCTGTCGCATCTGTAGCCCGGCCGCGATTTTTCTGGGGGGCATGCGGAAGCGAGGAATGCGGTATTACATCCAGGTGAGGCAGGCGCGCTTCGCAGATCTATTTTTGGTTTGGATGGACGCCATGAGCGGGACCAACGCCTGGGCTAAGGTTGCCACCTCACGGTGTGTTAAGGCATTGGCAAAATTGCACTTCTATTGAAAACACGCCGAATGGGACGGACGCGTAACTACACGCGTTGCAGGTGCTAATTGCGCAGGCCACAGTAATGATGATTTACTTTACCGCTCCAAGAGGGCGACACCACCCCGCTGACAAAGAGCACTGTAAGAAAAAAGTGTGAAATATAAAATGCACGTTTGTAACGCCGTTGGAGTCTGTGGCCGTGGCGCAGTAAATAGCGTGCTCGGCGCTTGTTGCTGCGGACGAAGAGGTTGTCAGTTCGATGCCCGTTGATGGAACTTTTTTTTTCTGACATTTTTCTGACCTTGCATGTGTACTTGTATTAGTTGCCCCAAGAGAGTTTAAAACGGGCTCTAAAAAGACCGCTCTTCCAGCTTACGCTGGGACTGTACTGCGCGTTCTGCGCAGGCCTGGCGCTTTACAGCTCATTTTTTAGGCGTCACGATTGATGCAGCGCGAAAAACGAAGACGAAGGAACATATATTGCACAGGACGAGCGCTGGTCCTGTGCAATACATGTCCGCTGGGCCCGGCATTGTTTTCCCCATTTCGTCTTTTTGGAAATAAATGTTTCAGTTGCGAGCAGCGCTCGTCCTGTGTTCCTTCGTCTTCGTTTTTCACGGTGCATCAATCATGCAAGCATTTCAACTTGCCCAACTTTCGATTCTACTTTGAGACGTCCGTTCGTGAGTTCACTGGCGTCGCTGTTGGCGTCGGCGTAACCGATAGAGCGAACGAGGACGAAAGGGAGCGAAAGCGGTGTCTGTCGACATTACAAGGCACTCGCCTTGTAGATCCTCGTCACGCGCGCTGGCCCCTCGGTCGGAGCTCGTGCGCGTGCAGGGCTAGCACGCGCACTGCGACTGTCTTCGCTTGTCGTAACGGGGCTGTCGGTGTTTCGCTTGGTTCGTGACACCTGCAATACACAGAGTGATGTGCGTAGCACTCGAGCGCTGGCAGTTTCTGGGGCAATATGTAACGAATGTTACGTTGCTACGACTGCGGAAAGCCGAAACTTCAAACACAGTTGGCGTTGCCCCAACACGAAGCTGCGCTCAGAATTCGCATTACGCTGTATCGTCATCGTCAATGAGTTTTTTCGTTTCGGTAACTATAACGCGTCACGTTTTCTTTTTTTGTTGGTGTAACGAGTAGCGTATTTAGTTACTTTTTGTCGGTAACGCCTACAACACCAGAACGCACCAACTGCTCAGATCTTACGAGCTGCGCAGTTAAGATTTGCGAATGATTGCATGCAATTGAAAGGGAAGAATTCTGCCTTTAGGTTCTTGATGAATAGATATTGAGTAGCATTGGATATGCTTAGTCTTTTTGTGTGCCCACTCGAGGCATCTGTCGAAAGCGTGCGCCGACCAGAGGTTCGTGAAAAGCGGCGCACCTCCCGGGAGAAGCCCGGTGCTGTTTCGACCAGATGGGCCCCTTTTCTGCTTGGCAGATGCGCGGGCGCTACTTTTCGCATTTCACGGGCACGCGGAGCGAGTAATGAGCAGCCATCCATCTCGGCCCCGATCGCAGCGGGCCCCGCATTCCGCGGCTCGAACCGTGTCATTTTTCCCCCCCGCTGCGCCTGTGAGGCCGATAATGGTCGCGAGCAACTGTCAGGCCCCTATTCGCTGAAATAAAAGAAGCGCTGGATTATTAATCGGCGCCCCGACCTCGAGACTCGCGCCTTGCTCTCCGTTCCGCCTCGCCGCGGCCCAGAAAGGGCGATTTTCGGTTTGGTGCGCGTTCGCTTGCGCTACGGGGCAGTGTGCAAGGAGCACACCGTCTTCAGACGAAATTTCAGTGGTCACTGCATTTCATGCCCAGTTGCCAGACGTTATTGCTATATATATCGTTGTAAACTGAAATTACTTCCTCAGAACTCCCTTCATTCTACGTGCAATGTATTAAAATGTGGCCGTGTGGAACTCTCTGGAGACTGAAATGTTTTCATGAGGCCTAAACTGTAAGAAATAAGCTACAAAAATGAAGAGATGACTGAATTCGATGTGAGGGATGGGAAAACCTTTAGGCGCCTAGCTTCAGCATTTTTTTTTTTGGCTATCAAGTCAGTAACAATCAAAGCAGCCCCCCTCTCGAGGAGAACACAGCAGTTTTCGCGTGTAAGAATTTTCCTCATATGCCTTGGCGCACGAACCACGGGTCAATCGGAACACGAGGAGCCATTGTTACAGCTATGTTTGCGCACGTGGCTAGGCTTTCCTTCGAAGAACAATATTTTTCAAAACGATCAATAACAAGACAGAGTGCCATGAAAAAGAAAAGGAAGAATTGCTTTGGCTCGGGCTGTAAGCTATTCCAACACTATTCCTCTTTCTTATTCATTATTGGCATCTTTACTTCTTCAAAATAGCTCTTGGTTCTCTTATCCACCACAGTGGGTTCGTGTCAGCGGTAATCAGGAATTATCATTATGAGCACCTACAAATGATATTGTAAATATAGTATTTGGTAACAGCTCCCAGTTCATTGACCCGCGTCATTCTCGCAGCACTGTGAAGGAGTTGGAAAGTTATCGGAATATCATAATGCATAAACCGTGTGGTGCGACTTTAAACTAATACTTGTGGGTTGATTATGTTCCATACTGAACGCAATAGAATTTGTTCAAATTTACATTTGATGCATGGTTGGCAAACGGTGCATGTGTAGTCGAGCTTCCGTCCAACAAGTGATTTATGTGCTTATAATTTGACCCGTTGCAGAACATGGCAAAATTTTCTATACAGCTTGGTGAGAGGGTGATTGCATCTCGCTCACGCCATAAGAGTTCATTGGACAATGAAATGTCAGGACGTTTTTATATGCAAGCTGATTGAAAGGCAATATCTTCTACGACAAGGGAAAAAAGAAAGTAAAAAAAAATGACACATCTGTTAGGGCAGATTGCACTGCATCCCTGTTATTTTAAG